>JAAAKG020189874.1:0-24791 GCA_010014905.2 Druon quercuslanigerum
ACCATCCTGACTTTAATTATGTTATATGTAAATTTCAAATAGAATAAATACGATTATTGATAAATTTATAAATTAAATCTCAATTGGTTAAATAACACATTTATTAAATTAAGCAATTTCGAATTGAAAGGCTTAAAATTGTGCAAATTAAAAAAATGAAATCATTATAGCAACTTTGTCTTGCATTCTTTATTTTAACTTTTAATGTAGAATCTTAAAATTGTCCGATTTTTAGTTAAAGATTTTAACAAACAAATCATGGGAATTTTCATGGTGAACGCTAAATTTTTATTTTTTTCCGTTCATAGGTTTTAATTTTTCAATTAAAATTGAATTGATTGAATTTTGTACAGTATAATTAGCAAATAAAAACTATTAATTTTTAAGCGATTTCAATTTACTTGAAATAATTGAAACTATTTCACTACTTTTTCAGTTTGAAATGAAGTTTTGATTCGTTTTTGAGTTTAACGTCCCGCAGTACAAATATTTTCATTTTTAAGGTTTCCCATTTAAAATACCTATTTATTATAAATTTTCTTTTTATAAAGCAACTCATTTTTTCATTAAACTTTTTTTTGTATAATCAGCTCTAATGTTGACTTTAAAAGATTCAATTAAGTTTTTAATATTAAATTGTGAAATTTTAATCGCTTTAAATTCAAAATTATTCAAATTCGAAATTTTTTAATCGTTAATTATTTAATTTTGAACGATTTTAATTGTAAATAATACAATTCAAATTTCTGTGTTTTAAATTACCAAATTTCCAATATTCAGATCTTAAAATATTCAATTTTTTAACGTTTTGACGTCCTATTTTTGAATTTTTAATCTAAAATCATACTAGTTTCATGATTCGCCAATTATAATTAAAATTGCTTAATTTTAGCGCTTCTGCTTAGAAATAATACAATTAAACTCCTTTTTCCATTTAAATTGTCCAAAATCGTTCGTACATCTTTGTTAATTTCAGACGCTTGCAATTTGAAATTATTAATTGTTTGAAAAATATATGAAGGGTCCGTGGTCTAAACCTGTTAAATGACATTTTTTTTCGAAATAATTTTTTTGTATTTTCTGGAAATTTTTTTACACGCGGTTAATGTCCAGGAAGCGAAACGGCAACATTCCTTATAGTTTTTTTAAATGGATTTTCGAAAATCGAGTTTTGGTGTCTAGAGCATCTGTCCGCGGTCTAAAACTGTTAATTTCGTATGGCGTCTTATGGGAAATCCGTGCTTTTTCTCACAATGGCTCAGTTTGTGCGTAGAATAGGCCAGTAAGACACATGACAGTACGTGTGTAGTTAAGTATATTTATGTTGTCGAAAGTTTTTTTATGGCTATTTGTCATCTACAAATCTCAGTAAAAACGAAGGTGAGCGAACCGTTTCGATTACTAACATTCAGCAAATTTTTCAATAAGCGCAGAAACATGCGACCCCGAGACACACTGCAGATAACAGGTTTAGACTGCTGGGCCCCTTCTAGATAATATGTAAATAGCTTTCAATTGTCATATAACGTTTAATTTTGATTAAAGTGTTATACAACTAACGTGTTTTTTTTCTAGTAAATGAACAAAAACAATTTTAGAATTTTTAAAAATATTGAAAATTGCGAAAAGAACAACGATTTTCCTACGCCGTAAAAAAATTTCTAAAATCTCAGTTAACAGGTTTAGACCGCGGACCCTTCATTTAGAACCTTGTGTTAAAAAATTGATGCAATAATGAATTTTTTAATTTGCATATTTTTATGTTAGGAAACAGAAATCCAGAGAATTTCCTTTTAACACTTATTATATGAGTCAAAGACAAACGATTTCATGCAAAAAGGTGTGCTGAATTTTATCGACAGCATAATCTGTTAGTATAGCGCAGTGATTTTTGTACTAAAAGATGCAATTTCTGTCAAATAAAAAATCACTGTCACTCATTAATTCGATTAATAATCGAATATCATCTATCTCAAAAGATAATATAATATTTGAAAAAACTGTGGGTTTCGCAAAAAAAGTTCATTTTTTTTTTTCTAAAAAGGGAGAAATTACGAATATTTACCGGGAGAAATCCGGGAGTTGAAAATTTCAAGAATAGTGGCCACCCTGATTTAACAGAAATTTTTGAACAATAAAATCTTGCCCTACCTTAATCGTGATTCTTCTGTGAACCTCCGGCTGACCTTGTCCTTCCGGGTTCTCCACATCTAAGCTCTTTCTCTTATGTTTTCGCTTCCTTTGTTTAATGCCAGTGATTGGATCCGGAGTATATCGCTTGTGCTTTTCCCTTCTCCGTTTCTTGGCACTTCTCGCCGAAACAGATTCTGTTCCATCAGCCGACGCAACCATATACTCGGGGGAACCTTCTCTCGCAGGTATGTTGTTCGGCTGGTGGTTGTAATTGATTTCATCTACTTGCATCGGTTCCATCAAAGGAATTGGCGCCATTGGTTTAATAGTTAACTACACAAAAAAACAGTGTTTAAGGATACTACACCCATTTTGCTTCCTCATAGTGCAAACTTTATAATGGGAAAACTTTTTTTTTCGTTTGAACAAACGTTTCTCAATTTAAAAATGTCTAACACTAAGCAATTGTCCAGATGTATGTGTGCGTGTGTGTATTTATACAAATATTTATTGAATTTATTTTAGCTCTTTATAATATTTTACAACTCGCTTTTTATAGAAATACTTTTTTCATTAATATAATTCAAAATTGATGCTAGAAGGGAAAAGATTCCTTGGCTCGAGACAAAACGATTGACTTATAATATTAATACATTTTATTAAAGAGTAAGGAAGTTATGGAAAAGGCATAGGGTGCGACGGAACTTCCCCCTTCCCTTTTCCAGCTAAAAAATGACCATTTCAAATATAAAATTTCATTTGTCTGATTTTTCTTTGTACTTAAAAAAATTGTTTGTACAATTTTGTAATTTTGCATTTTTGTGTGTAAATTTCTATTTTTAAATCGATCAAAATGAGCACCATATAATTATGAATACAAACAAAGTGGAAACACTCGAGATCGAATTCACAGATTGTTTCCATAGACGGCACGACCGTTCCCATGTCCGCAGCGAATAAAGAAGAAAAGTGGTTTCTAATTACCTTCGGAGTAGTAGGAGTATTTACATTACTTCCAAAATGTTTAGATGTGGTCGGAGTCTGTGGAGTGGAAACTGTAAGATCTTGAGTTGGCGTTGGAGTATGATTAGCCCCATCTTTACCATGTCGAAGTTTTCGAGGAGCGGAAGTGTCAACTCGCTCTACATCAGAACCAGATGATTCCTTATCACATTCCGAACATTGCCTACCGAAAAATGAAATTATTGTACAAACGTATAATGAATTACAAATACATTACATTACAAATACATGCATGTCTTTGCATATTAGAAATTCCAAATGTTAATACTAGTCGGTAAACCCACTCTTTTTGAAAAAGACTATTTTTATGTACAACATATTTATAAATAATATTTTTTAAATATAAAACAGTAAGGATTAATGTTACAGAAATGCATAATCAGTTGGACCATATATTAAACAAATAGTTTTCTGTGAATTATAAATACAGGGTGAACGTTTTAATCAAAGAAAAAAATTCCCGGTCATTTCCCGATTCGCAAACATTTTTCACGGTCAATGAAATTGAAAAAATCGAACTCTACAGTCAAAAAGTTTTTCAGTTCAAGTAATAAAAACTGAGCTTCCAATTGAAGCACTCAAACTGGAACTGTTGAATTTTAAACTTTTAAAACTGAAACTTACAAGCTTTTTCATTCACAAACTTTGTATTCAAATGCTCAATAATTTTACACGTATAAAACGGAAGCTACTATAGAGTACAAATATTAAGATTCAGTTCCAAAAATATAAATCCACTTTATCATTTTCAATTATTTAAATTGAAGAATCAATCAGCAAATTCAAAATTTTCAAAATTATATCATTTTAAGCAAGACAAATTAAAAGTTGAACAATTATATTTTTTATAAACTGAGCACTTTTTAAATATAATGTTAAATTATTTTTATTTTAAATAGTTGAAAAATCCTTAAAATGTTTCAAAATTTTACTTCAAAATCTGGAAACATTTACTTGTTCTACGTTTTTTTCAAATTTTACATTATTTTTTTAGTTTTTTCAAAACTTCTAAGCATCTTTTAAAATGATAAGAATTTTTCCTAATATTTTTTTTAATATCCTGTCAATTAATAAAAAATTTCCTTTAAATCTTCCACATTCATTTGTTATAATTTCATAAATCTTTCTAAATCTTTTTAAATATCCTCTCAAAATTAATTTCAAAATAAAAAATTATTTTCAATTTTCCCGATAATTTTTTTTTGATTTTTTTGAAGCATTTTAAAATTCATAAAAAGCTTCTAAATTTTGGGTTTGAAATCTGCCAAAATCTATATTTGGTTTCAAATTAGGCTTTCAAAACTTCTCTTCAACTTACTTGAATTTTTTCTAAGAATAATAGGTGTTGAGTTGCTAATTATAGGAAAAAAATTCAACAATTTCAGTTACAAATTAAACATTTTTAAATAGAACAATTAAAGTTGGGACGTTCAAAGGCTTATGTTTTTGTTTAGCTTTGAATATTTAATTTATAATTGCTGATTTTAAATTAACAGTCAGATATTTCTAAGTATTAAGTAATTATTCTTTTTCATAATTAACAAATTTAAAATTAAATGGTTTAATTTGAAAATTAAAAAATGTTGATCTAAAAAATGGTTCTATTCGTCATAAAATTATGGATAATTTTGTATGCTTCGAAATATTAAACTTTTTCCGAAAAACTGTACATTATACTCAATCAAAAACATGCTTTTCACGCATTTAAAGAATTCTAAATTGAACATTTTTTTTATAACATTTTTTACTGATCACTATTGAAAGTGTACATACAAAAAACTGCCCTAATTTTTAAACCAAAAGGTAACCTTAAAATGTTTGAATCAAAAACACGGACAGAAGATTTTATTTGAACAAAATTAGTTGTTCACTTTATCAAATGCCAACCCACACATTTGTGCATTGGGACAAAAAAATTCAATACAATTTTAGAATTTGCACTCCACCATATTTCCTTAAAGAAACTATTTTTTTCATTGTATAGTACAACTAATTATAATTTTCTTAAGTAGTAATTGGTTTTGTTAACAGCTTAAGCTTCAGAATGTATAATTTATAATATCAACAACAAATAAATTAAAAGCATGTTTTTTAAAAATATTTTTAACATAAAAATATACTTTTTAAAAAAAGGAGTCGATGACTTTTTTTTGCTTTTGGTCTCAAAATGTCCATGACAATATAGACTACTGCCCTAAATAGTCGATTTATATTTTATATTAAATAGATTTTTTTTTTCTGTTTTCAATATTTTGAAAATAAAAGTTGACTTTTAAAAAAGATTTTTGTATTATATTTGGTCCTGAAATGTGCGTAGTATTATATACTACCATAATCAGTTGCAAAACCGCAAATTCAAGGACCTTACAATTAATTTTTAAATAATTTGAGCATAAAAATCGACTTTATCAGAACGGTTTTTATGTTTTGTTTAGAAATCTGTAAAATTACCAGAGTTAAGCCATGTGGAATTTCAAGGTTCGATTTTTTTTCAGTTATCGAAATTTCTGAAATCATTAATTTGATTTTGAAGAAAATTGTAGCGAAGATTGATCAAAATCCAATTTTGGTTTCAAAAATGTCGATAATTAATTTTTAAAAACAAGTTCATAATTTAACACGGCATAATTCTTCTAATTTTGACGTTTTTTTATAGCGCACACCTCTTTTTGTGACTGATTAAATTCTCTGATTTTTTTATGCCAAAGCTAAAAAAATGTATCTTTAAAGGGTTAATTTTTCTCAAAAATTCTGTATACAATTAGCCCAGAGTGAAGCCAATTTGTCTATTTTATAAAGTAGACATTGCAAAAATAGTGTAAATCTCAAGGTTTTCTTAAATCATGCATAACTTCCGAAATAATCAACATTGTTCAATGTTCTTGGGCTCATTTTGTAGCTATTTTTCACCACATAACAACAGCTTATGAGCATAAATCGTATACATTTTCTTAGCTAGTTTGAAGAACTTGAAGTTATAACCAAACAGTTGTATCTGTAGGCCAATCAGAAAAAATGTTAAATAAAAAATATATTTTTATGATATTTGATAGAATCGTAATGATTATATGTTTCATATACTCTAAAAAAATATTTTTGTTGCCGAAAAGAATATTGCAATTTTTCCAACCTTTTTTTTACAACTTCGAGTTCTTGCAATTCGATAAGACATTGTTTAGAATGTATACTCATAATCTGTTGTAATATGGTGAAAAATAGCTTTAAAATAAGCCCAAGAGGATTGAAAAATGTAGAGAATTTTGAGAGACATCGACTATTTGAAGCGATTTTTGTTAGCTCTGGCATAATTAAAATTAAGAGAACTTAATCAGTTATCAAAAAAGAGGTGTCCGAAGAATTTTGCCTACCCCTGTATAATTGAATGATTACGCACCACTTGCATATCATGACATTTCTGACATGAATTCTGCCCATAGAGTAATATTAAGGAGATCATTTGTCATTTGGCATTCTTAGTATTACTCCATGGCTGCCACATATGATGAAACATAATTTTAAATTAAAAGTCACATCTACCAGCCCATAAGTTTAGTTTTTTTAGGCATCCGAGACAAGGGTGGACTCAGGCACGAAAGATGGTAATGAAGATGACACGTGTCGCATTTGGCAAGAAGATGCTGATTGGTATTTCTTCTGCAAATGCCGCACTGATGTCTTAAAGTCAATTCCCCTTTGTGATTTTGATCGTGAGCTTGGCTGCTGAGAACTCTTCCCTCTCGACCAACCTCTCCTCCTTTTCCCACTGGAAGTGGGAACCCTACCCCCATTTTTAAAGCAGCTGCTGTTGGTACGCCTGGACAATAAACAAAACAAAAATAGAACATTTCTGCTGCTTAAAAAGCAGGCCTCACAGACTGGTCCCTTATATATGCTATTGTACCCTATATTCATTCAAGGTTCCTAAAG
The DNA here is from genome assembly GCA_010014905.2 of Druon quercuslanigerum. NCBI lineage: Eukaryota > Metazoa > Arthropoda > Insecta > Hymenoptera > Cynipidae > Druon > Druon quercuslanigerum. The sequence goes on from JAAAKG020189874.1 coordinate 7,084, forward strand.
TACCCTATTTTCAAGATTTCGTCCCTTTGAGTACCCTATTTGAGTCAGGCACTTTGAAAAAAAATAACAAAAATCAGAGAATTTCTGTGAGAAGTAACTGTTAAAAAAACATAAGGGCTGCCACATAGCCACTTTTTCACGTGAAAAGAGCACATTAGTCACTTTTCATTCAATAAAATAATTCGAGGGTTAATTACTATTCATTTCAGGTCTATACCTACTTTTGAATTATCTTAAATTCTTTGAAATATTTCTGGGTATGTATGAAGGTTCCCAGATTTTTTAATAGATTGAAACAACTTTTTAAGATTTTAGGGTATTTTTAAAACTTCTAAGGCATTTTCAGGAGCTTTAAATTTCAAATATTTTAGGGAATTTTAAAAGATCCCAAGGATTATAAAAAAAATAATTTCATTAATTTAAATTGATTTTAAAGCTTTTGAAATATTACAGGATAAAGAATTGTCCAGAATTTCTGCATATATGGAACGATTTTATAGAACGTGTGAGGCTTAAAAATATTTAAAAATATTTCCGAAGATTTCAATGATTTCAATGGATTTTACAACTCTCAATGTATCTTAATGCATTTTCCATGATTTCAACAAATATCATCATAGAATATCACGGAATCCTATAATATTTAAGTAGATTTTACAGAAGTTATTCATGACAAGTGAGGTATTTTGAAGGATTTTAAAGGTTTGAAATTCACCCTAAATTCTTTGGAATTATCTGGTATTTTATGAATTCACTGGAAGTTTTTCAATTCACTTGAATTTCTATAATTTTAATATTTTCTACTTAATTCAATGGAAGTTTTTTTTAATTTTTAAAAGTTTTACTTTCATTGAACCTTATGATTAATTGATCAAATGGGTACAGGATTTGAAATATTTAAAAGTATTTTTCCCCAAATTCCTGGGCATTTTCAAGAGGTTTACAAATTTTCACTAGGGGTGTAAAGGATTTGAAATAATTTTGATTATTTTAAAAGATTAAAAAAAGTTAATTTATTGCTTTCAGTAATTTAATATGATTGAAAAGGATTTGAAATACTTGGCGGTATTGTGAAAGATTCTTAGACGTTTTCAAGGACTTTAAAAAGTTTCAAAGGCTATCAAGAGATTTCAATGGATTCGAAATATTTTAGGAAATTTTAAAAGATTGCCAGAGATTTTGTATTTATTTCAGTAGATTGAAGACTTTCAAAGACTGAAATATTTTTGGGTTACTTTATAATATTTCGAGGCTTTTTCAAAATATTTAAACAATTTCAAGGGATTTCCAGGAGTTTTAAGCATCTTAAGAGGAATTTTCATATTTTCATGGATTTCAAAGAATTTTTCACTTCTAATTTCTTTTAAATTTCACTAAATTCATTCAAAATTGATTGTAATCAATCAAATTTTTCAGATTCTTAAAATTGTTCCAATTCACCTAAGTTCTTTTGAATTTATCTTTAATTGTTTTGTACTCATTAGTCACTTCTATTGTTAGAAATTAGTAGGTTTTTAAAGATTTTAAGAGAATTGAAAATTTTCTTGGAATTCGTCCTAAATTCTTTTAAATTCTTTGCACTTCTCTCGATTTTTTTTTATTTACTTGAATCCTACTAAATTCACTCAATTCTTTTAGTTGTTTGGAATTCAGTTGATTTTTCTTGTACTTTGCCTTGAATTTTTATGAATTTCATTTCATTCTTCTTTTTTGTCATTTATTCCTCTAATTTAATTCTAATTTCACGCAAATTAATAGACTTTTTTGGATTTTTTAAGAGTTTTTCCCATTCATTTGAATTGTTCCGAAATCCAGGTTGACCATTTTAATCGAAGAAAAAAATTTCCAGTCATTTTCCGTTTCTTCCCGGTTCGCAAACATTTTTCCCGGTCAATAAAACTTTAAACATCGAGCTCTATTCTAAACATTTTTCCATTTGAAGAAGTGAAAAATAAAGAATAAAGTAAAGCATTCAAAGTGTAACTCTTCAATTTTAAACTGATAAAATTGAAGTTGAGATGTTTTTCAATTCAAAAATGTTGTATTAAATTGCTCCATAATTTACACGTTTAAAGTTAGTTGCACTTTTCAATTAAACAGTTTTAAATAAAAGCAGATAAGCAGCAAAATTCAGCATTTTTAACATTCATAAATTATAGAGCTCAAAAATTTAGATTAAGTTCCAAAAATGTAAAGCCACGTTAACATTTTTAATACTCTAAATTAAAGAATCAATCAATGAACTTAAATAAAAAAAAATTATATTATTAAGCTCTTTTAGACTAGAAATATTTTTCAAAAATTTTATTTAATTTTTTTCAACTTAAAAGATCTTAAATTAGAAGTAAAATTATTTTTACTTTAAATAGATTAAGCATCCTTATAAAGCTTTGAAATTTTTAAATTTTCTAAATAACTTTTAAAATAATAGAATTTGTCCTAAAACTTCTAGAAAATCCTGTGAATTAAAAAAAAATGCCTTCAAATTTGGATTGATAAATAATAATGGGATACTTATTAATTTTAGAAAAAATCAGAGTAATTTTAAGAGATATTTAGAAGATTGAAAAAGATTCAAAAATAATTTAGAACTTGAGATGACATCAAATAATTTAAACGAAGTGCGTGTATCGACAAATTTCGACTATTCGTACCGAAATTTCGGTGCAAATGCCCACAACCTAATTTAAAACAAAATGCAGATTTTTACAAAGTTCAAACAAAACATTTAGAAGCTTTTTCAAAACTGCAAATAGCTCCAAAAGAATAAAAACATTGTCTTAATATTCCTAGGAAAATTGAAAATGATTTTTCGTTTTGAAAAATTATTTTAACAGAATCTTTTTAAAAAATTTAAAAGATTTCCAAAATTGTCAAAAAGGTTAAATTTAATTTTTGCAAAACTTCTTAATATCTCTTAAAATTACTCAAATTTTTTCTACAAATAATAAGTGTTCAATTATTATTTTTACATAAAAATTCAACAATTCCGCCAACAAATTAAACATTTTTTAAATAGAACAATAAAAATTGTAACGTTAAAAAGTTTAAGATCTTTCCGAGTTTTTAAACAATCAAATCTTTGTAGAATAAACAATTAATATTCAAATCGTTTAGTTTTAAATATTTGGGCTTAATTTACTTGTAATAAATTAACAGTCAAATATTGGTAAATATTAAATAATTATAGACTGAAAGAATATTTTTATTTAATAAAAGCCTTTAATTACAAATATATTTTATTACTAAGTTATTGTGAAGTTAAAAATAGTTTATAAAGTTTCAATCGCAACTTTACATTTTTTTAATGACTAATATTTTTGAATTGAAACAGTTACAATCTGGAAATTCTTAAACTTTGCACAAATTTAGAATAGTTTTATCAAATAAATTATTGCTTAGTGTTTAATACTTAAATTACAGATCTATTTTTAACATTATTTGTTTAATTATACTGTTTTTAATCAAACATTTTCAACTTTAAACGCTTTTAATTTTCAATCGTTTAAGTCTTTAAGACTGCACCTTAATTTTTTTTTTGATTAATAATAAACGCGTAAAAATAAACATCTAAGATGAAGAATTTTTGAAGTAAATGATTTTTGAATTACGCATTGTAAACTGAATTAAAATTGAACTTGGAGAGATTTTTCTTCTGAAAATTGGAAAAATTCCCATTTAAGAAATAAACTACCGTTCATTTCTCGGTCTCAGAAAATTCCCGATTTTCCCGGTCCAGCGGCCACCCTGGAAATCTTCTGAATTTATCCTGTATTTGTTACCCTTTGAGCGCGAAAAAAGTACCCTATGAGCGCATGGCAAGAAGTACCCTATGAGCGCGACAAAAAGTGCCCTTTGGTCTCTATATTTTATCCCATAGGGACTGTGAGGCCTGGAAAAGAAAAAATCAGGTAGAAAAGTAAAACGAAAAAGTAAATCTTACCAAGCGTTGGTGGCATTCTAGGCTTGGCAATGTCTGCGACGAATGGTAGAGGTTTAACATAACCCGCAGTCCTCAAGACTCGATGATACGTTTCAATTTTCTCTTTCAAAGAAACATTCATCTTGATCTGCTCCTCATTTTCTTTCATTGCTTCGTCATACTTCTTGTCGAGTCTCTGCTGCTCGTTCAGCAGCTGGGAATTGATGTCGACCAGTTCTTGCAGTCTTCTTTTCATAGACGTAACTCGTAGATTTCTATCCAAGTAGTATCCAATAAACTCGACACTGAAAGCAGGAGGGATGTGCCATTTTTTTCGGACATCAACCAAGGCGACTAATTGCGCCTCCTGGGCTTCCAGTGCGATTGTGTCCACTCCCATCAATTCAGACTTGCGCGACAACTGCCGACAGGCAGATGCAGACGTTGTCAGTAGACGAGGCATTTTTTGAGTTGGCACTAAACAGAAGAAGAGACAATAAAAGTCAGTACATGTCTTGAATAGTCACTAATTTATCAACTAAAGTTCAATCATTTGTTTTACCCCATGGAGAAGGTCTTGAAGTCTTGTGAGCCAGGTACTTGTGCCGGTGTTTCGCAAGTTTTCTTTGAATTCTCCGTTGCTCTTCAGAGTCCAGATGATCAGGCTGCTTTAATAACTGATAACGAAATTGAGCTCGCAACTGCAATGCGAGCCAATTGCGTCGCCTTCTGCGAACGAGTGTCTTGTCAGAGTGTAATTTGCAGTGTGCATAAAATGGATCTGCCTGATCCACTTCTTCGCTGTGAGCCTCAGATAAAAGTCCTTCTCTTTGAGCACTGAAATAACAATATATAAAATATGTAAAACCATCTTTCAAGTTCGTTGGATATTCAACCTTTTAGATGGAATTATGTCAACTTCTTTACCAAGTAACGTGGAAATAGGTATGACACATGCCTGCGTCACATTCAATGCAGACTCCAGTTCGAGCAAATCGAGAGTCTTCGCACAAAGAACACTGCTTTGCTCCCCATTTACTGTAAGCCATCTCGAATAGAGTAACACTTGCCAGTCGATCGACCTGAAAATAAAAGCTTGTTAACAGGATTCCTAAAAAAATCCGGTTTCAAAATTCGATGACTTTTCTAGGCCTCCTTTTGAAAACATTCGTGGTCAACTTTTTTTAGAAAATCCAGTGGGTTCTATTGAACTTTAACACATTCTACCGGTCGAAAACTTTTTTTACCAACAATTTCTTGTAGAAGATTTTATCAATATAAACCCTGCTGGAAGAAAGTTTTAAGACAAACTACAAAATTCTATGAAAACGTCCTTTTTGCAGATTATCGTAAAAAATTATATATGGTGTAATGGTTAGGCATAGAAAACTACAAAGCATGAAAAATTAAGATTTTTAATAAACAATTATGAATTGCCATGATTTTGTATGAAGAATAAAAAAATTACACGAAGAATTATTAAAATGTACAACAAAATACAATATGCATTTTTTATAGTTTTTTGTAGAAAATTGCAAATTTCTACAAAAACGTATAAGTAATTACACCTTTTTAAACAATTTTACGGATGCATATGTCTAGAAGAACTAATAGTTTTTCATAGTTTGCTTTTAGAAAATCACAAGTTTCTAGACACAATTATGAAAAGATACAATTTTCTAGGAAAAATAGCAAAATCTATACAGAACTAAGGTTTAATTTTTTACGAGTTTCTACAAAAAACATCTACAATTCAAAAAATTTGTTCAAGTACAACTACATGAATATGTATGAATAATTTTTCAAAAAAGCATCTAAATTTGTTATAATCTGAACAAATCTGTATTTTATTTTAAATTAGGCCGTGGGTTATTGTCACAGAAATTTAGGTACGCATAGCAAGATTTTGTCAGTACACGTAGACAATTCGTTTAAATTAGTTGAAAATTTTAATTAATTTTGAATTTTTTCAGACCTTCTAAATGTAACTTTCTGGCATTTATTCTAGGAATAGGTGATCAATGTTTATTACAAATCAAAAGTTAAAAATTTTACTTGGAATGGTAGCATCTAATGTGCCCCCCCCCCCCTAAAGGGTTACATTTTTCTTGTCCCTTCTTCCCTATTTCTTTACCCCCCCCCCCCCCACAGACCCTTAATTGGTGGTGGGGGGGGGCCCTACAGTTTAGGGTGGGTTCCGAACCACCAAGAGCAACAAGCCTTAAGGACTTGGAGAACCTTTTTCTCTAGAGGTACCGTTCCCACGACTCTCCGGAGATGAACCCCTTGCTAGGCTAGTGTTCACCGCATGGCCCACCGAGGCTCCTCCAGAGTGCGAGGCGGGAATCGAACCCGCAAAAGCCGACAGAGTGGTTCTAAAGCCTATGCTTTAGCCCCCACGACCATTGTCCCTAACAATTTTACTTGCAAATTAAATTTTTTTTCAAATATACAATTAAAATTGTAACGTTCCAAGTTTAGTTTACAATTTTTAAATCAATTATTATTTGCTTTTCAAATCTTAAAGAACAGTTCAATTTTAAAAAGTCATTAATTAATTTATATTCACAGATCATCAAATAAAAATGTTTTCTACCCAAAATTGTCCAAACTGCATTCTAAAATTCTTTAAATGGAAAGTTTACGTTTAAAAATTAAAATCCAAAATGGAAAATCTGTGAGTGAAAAATTTCGAATTACGCATTTTAAAACGAATGATATCATAATTGAAAAGATAAAAATTAACTGATTATTTAGAAAAAAATGGCCAAACAAGAATTTTTGTCTAAAAATTTGAAAAATTCCCGGTCCAGCGGCCACCTTGTATTTTGTTCTATAAGAAGTATCAAATGAATGTGTAAGCTTTATTTAAAAATGAGAATCTTTATTTTTTGAAACTGATGCAGTTAACTGCTGTTGAATTTTTCGTATCTACTGCAGGGCGGTTTCCCCTACTTATCTGTTTGCCAAAAAAAATATACTTTTGGCCTGAACATTCGACTAACCTCTCCAAAAGCAACTCCAGGGACGTATAAGGCACAGACTAAGTGGACCCACTTGCCAACGTCCGTTTCTTTAAAAATTCCGCCTTTGTTTGGACACAATTCGCACGAGGGATCGTCAATTCCTGCGCTACAAGCCTCACAAAACCAAGGCGCTGATTGAGAGAGAGAATCTGTACTAGAGAAACTTTCCACGTCTGATACGCCGTAACAACCTAAAGAAATAAGCCAGAGATATATTAAGGTTTTCGTGAAATTTTTTAGGTTTTTATAAAAACATATCACAGAACCAGAATTTTATTTTTAAAAAATGACCTTCTCGAACTTATTTTAACTTGAAATTGAAAAGATTGATTCAAATACTCACCTTCGTGAACGGTTATCCCGCAACCATCACATTCTACGATTTCATTAATGTCATCGCTTCGGTCACCAAGGCAGCCACAGCAGATGAGCATTTTAGCCAATTTTTCGTCAATGGGGCCTCCTTTCGACGCCTGTTCGCGAGCTTTCTCTATTACGTGCCCAACAGTAATCCCGGCATTTGTTTCTCCCAACACCGGGTCTTCCGTGGAATCATCTGAATCTTCCGAATCATCATCTTCTTCTTCTATTAGCCAAAAATAATTTCAGAAAAATTTGGTGAAAGATGAAGAATTGCTTGAAGCTAGAAAATGGAGATCAAATTACCTTTGCCAGCTTCATTAGAATCTACAGAATCGTCGTCTGATTCTTCACAATGATCCTCTATTCTGAAATCACTGTCGTCTGAACTTTCTCCCAGGTCAAAGTCAAGTAATGACTGCTGTGCGGATTCAACTGGTTTGACCCGGCGCTTTTTTGGGTCCCTCTCAACTGTTGGATACAAATTTTTTAGTTGGTATTCACTTTTAACCGTAACTCGTATATTATTTAAGATTCTCAAATCTTAAAAGATTTATTGAAATCCGAAACACAAACTAAATTATTAGGTTCATAGATGAATTCCAAATATTAGGTGTTTCCAAATTTTTAATTCAAAAGTTAGCAAACACAAGTATTCAATATTTTATCAGTTTAAACTAGAAGCCTTCTATATGGAGTAGATGAAATTATAAAGACTTCAACATCGATTCCAATTGAACTAAATTTTAAATATCTTTCAAGAAAAGAAACGGACTGTTTAATAATTTCTTTAAATGTCAAATGAACAAAACATAAGATGACCTAAATGTTAACTTTGCCTGCAAATATTAAAAAAAAAACATTCTTTCATTCTTTTTTTATAATAAATAGCATTTTTTGAAATTTGCCGGCATAGTATACATAACACATAAGAAGCTGATTAAACATTCACTTTTTAACATAAACGTAAGTATGTACATTTGGCAAAGTAATACATCTCTTATCATTTGACCCAAATTAAACAAGATATCAGTTTTTTTCTGTAAAGTGAAGTTATATAATTTAAAATTGCGTTAATTATAAAATATCATAAGTGCTCAAGTCTTCAATTATTATAACACTGTTAACAATATCTCGTTGTTTTGAATAAACTGTAAATAGAATTATAAAGCATTACAAGCAAAGTATTTACAAAATGGATGTAATAGTGCTATATTAAAAAAGATACATTAAACATCCAAAAAAACCTTTACTACTTCTATATTTTGAGGTTATGTTAGCGTACCATATTCTAAGTTTATACGTACATGTACTCATGGTTAGTCTATAGTATTTTAAAAATAACACAAGACTGGTAAAAAACGCTTTATACACTTATTGTTTGCACTTAAAACAAGAGGAATAGTTCTATATCTCTCTATTGACTCTTCCAATATGGCTTAAAATCATTCCGAGATTTTAAGCTTCGCCGATTTTAACATCCGTCCATTGTCTAAATACGTTTTAACACTATGAGAGTGTACATGTGAATTCACAAACATCACTAGCATTCTAAAACAATGTAAACAGTACGTAAAAACTGATAAAAACTCGACCATATTGGATGCAACACCCGCGAAACAGAACCTATAGATAAACAAATTTTAAATTTAAAAAGTGAAATATTAATTTTTATTGTTAAACGTTTAGAAACATTCTTTGTCAGTCTCTTGCATATATATTAATAAATAAACTATATAAATGTCGATTTTACATTACTTTGAAATGTTATTTTAAAATTAAATTTTTTCCAAGAACTAAAACTGCTATCTCAATTTAAAGATAATGAAAAACAAAGATTATTATCATAGAATTAACCAATGTAATATGAAAATTAATTTAATTTCGACCTTCATTTATTTGAGAGTATCGCTTCGAAATGTATGTAAAATATTAGGCCGACTTATACACATTATCCCTAAATCCTTGTCGGAAAATTCAATAATTTTTAGCTTTCTTAAAGAGAACAATTATTCTTATACAAACTTTCGAAGACTGTATATTTTTTTATACTTTTAGGCTTATATATTATAATTACTTACTCATAGTTTTGTACAAAAATCCCACATCGTCCTCTTGAGACATTTTGATCTGAAACGGGAGTCCTTTGATTACTCCAAAATGGAACTAACTTCACTCAGTTTAGCAACTGATTTCTTCTTTTTGTTCACTTACAACACTTTTCAAATAAGTTTGAAAGGTCAGGGAAATTTTAAATTCAGCATTATTGCCACTGAGTTAAGCAAACTGACTCAAATAATTGAAATATTATTAGTAAAATATGTCCCTTAACCGCAATGCCGCACAGTTTTCTTGGGACGCCGTCGAACTTTTGGCTTCTGCTCCACGCTATTTTCCGCCATGCTGGATCAGTCCTTACCCGGGAAATTTGAATTTCTCAAAAACTCAAACGCTTAAACGATACATTCTTTAAATATTTAATATTTTATTATTTAACCAAATTTATCCAAGCATTTGTGTTTTCTATAAAAAAAGAAAACAATTAACTAATGAATTATAATATTCAAAATATATTTTAATATAAGATTTTGACACAACTACCGTTTTTTAAACTGTCGTGTTTCTATATCAAACATATAACTTATTGTGTTTTTGAAAAACTTCTTTTAAATTTTTTTTTCGCAATTTAAAAAAAAATTTCTTTTATTCTTTTTAAAATTACATAAAAAGAAAGAGTGGGATGGAAACATTTTTTTGTCATTTTCGACTTTTACCATCAACGCACAGGGGCCGTCTACAAATCTCGTGACACTAAAACTCGTGACTTACCTATGGGGCATGTGATGAATTGCAGGAACAATTAGTAATATTAATAATAAATTTAATTTAAAATAAATATAAAAATAATATGAAATCAATTTAATAATAAATTTTCATTTAGGATATATATTTCAAAAATTAAAATTCAAGACTTCATTTTCAGGTGCTTAGGGGCCTCCGCACTCCAGCAAAATAATTCTATATCTCCTTTTTGCATCCGGCGCCTCAATTCTATGTTTAATTCAAGCATTCCAAGTGCAAAGAATAAAGATCCAAGCGCAAAACGCGAGATCCAACAGACGCGAAGATTAATCATTTTGTTTGAAAATAAAACTGTTTTTTTAATTCATGAAATATCAAAAATTTTTTGCGCATAAACTTCGCGCATCAAAAGTTTATTACTTCGAATCCTAAAACGAAGCAGATAATTCTCGACCATACAAATTTACTTGTAATTATTTGAGAAAGAAAGATAATGAAATTGAATTATGTGAAGCAAAGGTACTTTCTTCCCCTTTCTTGGTAAAATACCCTCTGCTCTGTTTCCACAATAATTACGAATACAGTGAAGCTCTGAGATGTGGCCGGTTTTGGAGATGGGGAAGGTGGGGAATTACCCAGATAGAGTGCCGTTTCGTAGAAAACGCTTTTTTTGCACGCCTGAGTGACCGTCGCTTACCCTTCCCAGCTCCTTTTACTCAGGGGCAGAGTATCACATACTATTTATTTTATTATCACATCAGTCGATCACAAGTGCAAATATGTTGCATGTAAAAAAAGAAATGTTTGGATCAAGAATATGATTATCTTACATACGGACCATACCATATGAGATTGGTCCAAGAAAATAAATGATTGAGAGTATTTGTTTCGAACAAGCGTACGTTTTCTTAAACTGAGTAAATGAACAATCAGTTTGAGTATATAATTTTCTTATCCCAAGAATTTATGATTGTGATGTAAACAAAGAATCACTTGAATGATGGAGTTACTGTACCAAGAATTTCTCGAACCAAGAAGTTTTATATTGTATCAAGCAAAACAAAACTTCAAACAAGTACTTACATGTATACAATTCAAGAAAGAGTAATTCATATTTTCATTTACTCGTCTTGATAGATTATTTATTCTATCCAATAAATTATTTGCATTACATACAAGTAACTAATTGAACGGAAATAATTACATGCATGTTTGTTTTAAATTCTTATTTAATTGTACCAAGTAATTCTACTGATAGAATTATTTTCTTTATTCTAGAAAATTTTTTTCTTATGGTAAGCTAATATTAAGTTGTCTCAAGTAGAATTGGCCAAGTAGATGTGTTTACTCCAACCAAGAATGCTAGTGTAAGCAAAAATACCATTATAGGTACTAACCGCTCTGTATCGTAATCCAAGCATAGTGCTCGTCCGTTATATAAACATGGCGTTTTATTCGAATCCTTCAAATAAATTAGCACGGAGTTCTAAAGCGTTAGTATCTCAGATTGAGTGGTTACAGGGAAGGTAACCACGAAAAATAATTAAGAAATTAGTGAGAAATAATTTCACAATCCTGTCTTTTAAGAGTTCATAAAAGTTGACCTGCAATTTTTGGATTGGACAAGTCGCCTTTCTTTGGTAGGAGTATAGGTCTTTACTGCGGAATAGTCGTCTCCGAATTTAAATATGAGCTGAAGATGCGGACCAGATATTGGTGTGCAGGAGTAAAATTCTTTCACCAGAAGTTCTTAATACCATCTGGTCCTGCCGCGGAAAAGTTCATCGTCACCCTAAGTGTATTTTTCAACTCTTCGGCAGTAATTGATGGAATGTCCAACTCAGATGTTATGAGTTTGTCGCAAAACTCTTTGAACCTAATGATATTTTGAGTAATAAATTTAATGCTTTCTCGATGATTCTTTATGATAAAAAAGATTCTTCGAATTTCAGTCGTGTACAAAACTACGAGAGTATACATAAGAGCAACATGACCTGATACCTCAGTTCCAGGTTAGCCCTGAAGAAGTGAACTGCAATGTTCACGAAACGTCGGCAAAATTCGTAGTTTTCTACACTATTTAAATCCAAATTATCTCTTTGATCTCGATATTTTGAGAGTTTTCTATTAATTTAAGTGTTTTCGGGATCTTGTATAACTTTCTCTAAAAAGTCTCTACCTCGTCGGGCTTGAGTGGTTTTTTGTAGGAACAGAGAAATCGCTGAAGAGGCGCGATTCATTAGCGAGGAACTTTTGATTATCCCTTTCTCATCCTTCCCTCTTCTGTATTATCCTCCTTGTGTCGAATAAAACTCGTATTTTGCTAACAATGTGCTTCTTGATTATCAGCAGCTTTAAATTTGTTCCGTCTATTGTGGTAGAACTTTTATAACTATTATAGAACTTATAGACTATAGATTATAGACTTATAGACTATAACTATAGAACTATTATAGCGAACTTTTGGACTTTTTCCGCAAACGGCTTTTCAGATGTTATGTAGTCAATAACACACTAAAAACGGGTTGCATTCTGTCTTGCCCATCCAATCTTCTTGTTCAGTTGATCCAAGCCTTTTTGAGTCTTTTGATCTATCGTCGCTTTTACCCTTCGATTTGAATCAGCCTAAGCTCTCTCCACTTCATAAACTGATCAATTGGTGGTCCAGAGGTCGGGCTGGGTCGGGCTGCTTCGAGATATGCTCACAAAGAGAAGCATCAATTTTAGCCAGATCCCTTAAAAACTTACACCATTATTTTCAGCTTAATTTACTTCAATTTTTACAATTAACTTTAATCCCTAAAAACTACCCCCGTGTGGCAAACGCAATAGCAGGACCGGCGAAATATTTCGCCAGCCAGCCACGTCATCTTCAAAAAATCAACTTTATATGGGCGCATTATTTTCGTCATAATTTGTTCAAATTTGTGCAACTAACTTTAAATCCTAAAAACTACCCCCTGTGCGGAAAACACTATCGCGGGGCCAGCAAAACGGTTCGTTTGCACCGACATTATACAAAAACAAATTTATAAGGGCGCACTATTTTCTGTCGTTTGCCGCACAGGGAGTTGTTTTCAGGGGTTAAAGTTAGTTTCACAAATTTGAACAAATTAAAACGAAAAAAACTCGCCTATAAAAAGTTGATTTTGGATCATTTCTGGGCCACCTAGACGTTTCGCTGACACCCCCATGGTGTTTGCTTTACAGGGGTTAGTTTTCAGTGATTGCATTTTTTTGCAAAAATTTGAACAAATCAAAACGAAAATAGTGCGCCTATATAAAGTTGATTTTGGTTAATGCCAGCACGAGCTATCCATTTGTTTCACAAATTGAAACAAATTAAGACGAAAATAACGCACCCATCTAAAGTTGATTTTGGGGAATGTCGGGACCAGCGAAACGTTTCGCTGGCCCTGCCATGGTGTTTGCCGCACAAGGTGTAGTTTGTGGGGGTTGAAGTGGATTGCAAAAATTTAAACAAACTAACACAAAAATAAGACACTTATATAAAGTTGATTTTGGATAATGTCGGGGCCAGAGAAACGTTTCCCTGGCCCAGCCATAGTGTTTTCCTCAGAGGGGGTAGTTTTGTAGGGATACAAGTTTCTTGCACAATTTGAAAAAAATTAATGTGAAAATAATGCACCCATATAAAGTTTATTTTGGAGAATGACGGGACCAGCGAAACGTTTTGTTGGCACCATCAGTGTTTCTTTTAGAAATCAGGCACTTTCGGTGATGCAAAAATGCTAATCTTCGTCGTACAAATTTAAACAAATTCTTCACTAAATATTTGACCTGAAAAAGTTATACTCATGTGGGGGCGTTGCTAGCGAAATGGTCATATTTGTCCACTAAATTAGAGCATTTCGTCGGTTCGTCGTTGTGTTTCCATCTAAATTATTTTCAGTGTTTCGACCTCTAGGGTATTCGGCACTATTTGCCGAACAACGGTCTGGTGCGTTCAAACGTTTTGAGCAGCATCCAAAATTTTTTGGTTGTTTAGTGGTATAACTTTTGTTCCCAGTAGCAGCTAGGGAAAGGTTTCGTCCATCCGTATAGAGCCTCTCATGCAAGGATAAGGCTGCATAATATGAGAATTTGCCCGGTATCTCAGAGTCGCCGTTTGAGACAGCTCATCCAGATGCCATTCAGCTTTTGGTACGGTTGTTACGCCTCCGCTCGGCTGTAATTTCTTCGGAAACATCTCTACTCAATTTTTCGTGACTGCTTAGTAATTATTGTAACCATGTTTAGCAGAAACCTTTATTGCAGGGACCCTCTATCCGCAACCTGAGGACGCGTCCGATGGCTTTTCATAGCCCTTCGCTTCGATTGCGAAGGAATCGAAATCGAAACCGAAGTGTTACAGAATAAACGAATCCCTTACCAAGTACAACACCCTGCCAGGTACCAAAACTGTATATACAAACGATTCCGAATCTCTACATTGAATCTGGTATACTCTTGATTGGTCATTAGGTTCCAGGGGGTCATTCGGTGAGATTCTAAGAATATCCGCGTCACCGTAGGGCAAACAGGGCCCGTGTGATCACCGACCATATGACCGATCATCTATAGCAGTAACACATTGTTTTAAGCTTTTCGACTCACCAGACTTCTATAAATATCGTTGCCTCCTTTGAATAAAAAAATACGGCCATGAGGCGTTCAGGCATAATTCCACGGATGGTAGCTCAGCAACATCGGCCGCTCGATTGAGTGCGGGAACCAAATGTCCGAACATGCGGTTCTTCTCGAACTGAGCAGGATTACTATCACAACAACGAGCCATCTTTATGATAAAGCCAACTGGTTTCATGACGGTCTATTCTCAGTTCGCAATCCCTGTTGGCAGTTAAACAATCTGACTCTGGGTGAATTCTGGTTCTCAATGATAGGAAGAGCGTTTCGGAGGTTCAAAAAGCGACGTCGCTATGAACACTTGGCCGCCATAAACTAGTGATCCCTGTTGTAACTTTACGGACACATCTTGCTGACAACTCATTAGGCCAAAATCATCGATAAGTCGTGCTTTTGCAGTCTGTATGCATTCAGAATATCGAGATCAAGCCACCTTTTGCCCTTTTTCTCTACGTGAGTTTTCTTACCTCGGTGAGGCTGACTTTAGGACACCTGCGTTATTCTTTGACAGATGAACCGTCCACGTAAAACTCTCCGCCTGGCAGCGTCCTCGAATCGGATCACTGTTACGCGCTTGATTCGAAAACACTGTGACATGCGGGATGAAAATCCTTGGCGCATGCCCTCCGCCTAACCAAAAAAGTAAATAAATCATGAAAGTATGAAAGTTGTGGTATTTGTTCCTCCTGTTCTTTTATGTTTGGTGCAGCCTGTTAGTCCTTCGTTAGGACATGATTCCAATAAGGTTCTATTACTTACCTCGGCGGTTGCACGCATCCATACATTTTTGAAAATGTTTTGTATGCGCCTAATTCTGTTTTTCGTATAAGGAACCTGATAAAAACTAGTTTCAGTGGGAGCCTAACATGCGAGACATATAACGCTATTCTCGCCACATGAGGCTCTTTGGATATTGTAAGTGCATCATTATATAACTGGTATATATCAGATTAACTGATTATAGATCTTTTTGATTATGTGCTGTTTGGTCTATTTCAGGTTTACTTAAGGACATTAAATTTAGATGAAATGGGTCTTCCTCCCTTTAGTCCAGCGTAGGTTCGTTTACATTTACGAGTTAATTTGGTTTAACTTATTCCTCTCGAATCTATTGCCGTGCGTCTGTAACCAGTTGTTTATAACTCACTATTTATTGATGTTATTTTATGAAATCTTTTGACCTTAAAAGACGTTTCAGGGAAAATTATTGTTAACACAATGTGTTCCTAAAACTGTCAATCCCTCTTTCCTTCTTGACATTATGCTCTCTTCTTCTAGAGTCTATCTCTCCTTCACCTTTTCAGTGTTCACCAGTTGGTTGGCGAAGTCGGGATGGGCTCTTCTTGTATGGACAGGGGACACCCATGCCAGTCTTCGTTTCGAAGCTCCTGCCGTAATTCGGATAGTCGCGTATGAAGGGTATGAAGGGACGCGGGTCAGCCACAGTTGCTGCAACAGGTTGCGCGGGGCCTGTGGGTCGTGCACATTTGCCCGAGGCTTCGCGTCCTTTCTTATGGCCTATTGCAATGACGAAAGAGTCGGGCTGGTAATCCTATATGCTGGATTCACCAATTCTCCGGTAATCCCAAAATTTTTGAGAAGTTCAGGTGCTTAGGAGCCTATTCAGGCGTTGCTTGGTGAACGCCGTAGAGCTGGTACTGCCCAAATACATAGGTGAAGAACTATCCCGAGTATAATTATTTTAGACTGAATTTGTGTAGAATTTTAAGTCTCAATGGGCATATTTTATGATATTTTAAAACTTGTTCCTGCATTATTGAAAAAGTACTTGCATATTTAAAAAATCCGAGTCTTGGCGGTTTTAATATTGTTCCAAGTGAAAAAATATGCCCGGTTTGCGGGCAAATTGTCCTTGCGTGCTACGCGCGGCGCTCCGCGTCAGGTTTGAGCGAGCCTGCGGCTCACTCGTGCGTCTTGCACTTCGCGCTCGTTTTCGTACGTTAAATGCGTACACATTAACGAAGGTTCTCAAATCACCTACGGCTTTGACGATTTCATTCTCATTACGAAACTCGCGCTTCGCACTCGATAATTTGTATCCTATTGAAAAACTTTATCAAGATAATTTGTAAATCTTGTTCAAATGTACTAAAAAGAACGCTTTAAACTTAAGAATGTGTTAAAAACAAAATTTGCATATTTTTGAAAATAATCCAACTTTTTGAATTTTTGTCTAATCAAAAAATTGTATGCAAATAGGTTTGAAATACATGTATTTTATATCTAGTAGAAATTTGGATTGATATTTCTTAACCTATTAAAAACATTTTTTTTTCTTATTTAAAAATTTTTAAAAGCATAACTTTTTGAATTTTTTTCGAATTTAAAAATTTTATTAGTATCATTTGCAAGTCTGTAGGCCGAGTATCATAAAATTTGAAAAAAATTCTGAAACTATAAAAAAAATATTATTCCAATTTTTTGAAAGCTGGAACTTGTTGAATTGTTGTCTAATCGAAAAATTTAACTAATATAGTTTGTAAATTAAATTGATATTTAGTGATGAATGTACATGAAACTTCCTAATTTGTCAGAAAAATTTTTTGTTTCTAATATATTTGTCTAAACATTTTCAAAGTTTTAAAAAGTATATAACTTTTCTAATTTTTATCATAATTGAAATTTTTTTTGGATAATTTGCAAGTCTTCTACCCATCTATAAGTACATTTTACAAAAATTTCTAAGATTTGAAGAAAAAAATTTGTTTAAACTTTAAAAATGCTCTAAATTTGTTAATTTTGGTTGGAAATATCTGCTTAACGACAACATTCAGGTGACCACACATATGGACATACAGATGTACAGACATACAAACATACAGGCAGACAGAAAGCCATAGACTGGACACTTCTTATTTATTTTTTCAACATTAAACTCCTAGTATTTTTTCTTCAAAGATGGCAACGGTAGAGAGTACCATCGAAATGCA
>JAAAKG020189884.1:0-24791 GCA_010014905.2 Druon quercuslanigerum
TGTAAAATTTTTTTATTATATTTTGGTGTGTGTCTGACACATATATAAAAAAATATAAAATATTTATATATATATATATATATATATATATATATATATATATATATACTACATAATGAGTTTAAAATACAAATAATCAAGTATGGAGTTCATCAACAACGTGGATTAAATAAAAATCAGTTTATATTAAGTTTGCATAACTTGATAAATTCGAGCACAATGTTTTAACATAAAATGACTAATAAAACGGAATGTGACAACTAACGTGGGTAGAAATGCATTAAAGTAAAAAAGGGAAATTCCAGAGAGCAATTTATGAAATAGCTCCACAACAAGTTATATGATGGTGAAATGCAAAAAGTGCAATTTTCATTACACAGAGCCTTCTATATACGAAAAAGTGTTTAATTTAAAATTTCTAAGGTTTAGATAGCCATTTGCAAATTGAGAAAATTGAATACAGAAATTCAAAAAAATTTGAGAATTTAAGCAAACACACTTAACACACACACAATTTGAACTATATTTTCAATAATAATTCTCATTTAGCAATAACAGATTTCAAAAGGTAAAAATTTAACAAAGAGACTTTTCCTATTATTCAAATATTTTCTATGAGTGAAATATTTGCTTCCATAGTTTTCAATCCCGTTAGATAACAATAATATCCGATTTGTATACTAAAAATGATATAAAATGTAAAGTGCGCGCACCTCACATAAAAACGTGGACGTAAAATTATCGATTTTTCGGAAAAAATATGACGAAGGTAGCATTATTCATTTAACACTTTTCTTTTTTTCGAAATTCATAGCGCTTTTTGAACTTCATGGTCAAGTATATATTATGACAGTCGCGATTTGAGTTTTATAAAATAAATTATTAATAAAAAGAAAAGGTGAGCCAAAAAACGGGGCAATTCCAATGCTTCTTTGGCTAATTTCAACTGAACGGTGGTGAATTTTGAAATTTAGAAACCGCACATTAAATTACAAAGAAGCCAAAACATCGCTTTAAACATCACATCAAAAAAAATTTGTCCGAATTTAAGCAAATCAATATCTAAATTTTTTTAAAATCAGATAAACTTTACTTCAACCGAGTTTATTCAAGAAAATTGATAAATTTTTGCTTAATTTAAGTTTACTCCTAACTTAAGGATAAAAAAACTGTTAGGGCGTAAACATTATTTTATTTAATGAAACTCCTTGTATATTTAATTACACGAATATATATTAGAGCAGTTAAAAATCAAAAAAAAATTAATTGCACTTTTATCAAAATTTTTGATTTGGGTAATTTGGTTACTTCAATTGTCCCGTGTAAATTACATGGGGAAAATCAGTTTTTTGAGTCTTTGTAATAACTTCTGAGGGTTTGAGTAAGTATTATGGTGTAATTTTTACTTACTTCAACAAATTTCATTTTTTTGTTGAAGATTATACTATTTTGTTTAATTTTTTTCAATGAAGGTTTTTACGCTTAAAATTCAGTTAATGGTATGAAATTTCAAGTTTTTCGTTAATAATTCGTCTTTTTTGTTTCAAATTTCAAACTAAAGTTAAAGCAATACATTTGTTAAAAATATTTTATTTGGTTGAAAATTCATAGTTGCGGCGTAAAATTTATCTCTTTGATTAAAATTTAATTTTTTTGGGTCAAAATTCGCCTTTTTGGTATGAAATTAATGCTTATTGTACTTAATGTGTCTCTTTGTTTAAAAATTTGTATTTATTTATTTTTTTCTTAAAGTTTAACTACTTGGTTCAAAATTTATTTTTTGGTGCAATTTCATAATTTTGAGTAAATATTTGTCACTTTGGTTGAAAATTAGAATATTTCGTTGAAAAATCGTAATTTTTTGTTGAAATATAATGTTTTGTTTCGTTTAAAATTTAATTATTGGTTTTAAAGTTAATGTATTTTGTTAAAAAAATTATTTTTGTTTAAATATTAATATTATTTTTTTGTTCAAAATTTGAGAATTTGAGAATTTATGTTTATAGATAGAAAATTCAAGTATTTGGTTAAAAAATCAATTATTTTATTTAAAATTTAATCATTTTATTAATTATGCGTTCCTTTTTGGTTTGAATATTCATCTACTTTCATGGAAATTTCAGCTTTTATGTTTGAAAAAAATATTACATTTTTCATTGACAGCTCATAGTTGAATATTGAAGATTCCAGTATCTGGTCAAAAATTAAACAATTTAGTAAAAAATTGATCACTTTAATTAGGAAATTTAATTATTTTGTATAAAAATATATCTACTTGCTTAAAAGTTGAGTTAATTTGTTGAAAATGTATTTTCTATTTGGTTGAAGATTCATAGTTCCAGTTGAAAAATCTTCTCTTTGGTTAAAAATTCAATCATTTTGTTGCAAACTCGTCTTTTTCGTAGAAAATTAATTTTTTTGGTTTAAAAATTCTTTTGTTATATGAAAAAGTGGTCTCTTTGATTAAAAATTGGTATTTTTTGGTTAAAAGATAAACTTCTTTTTTAAAAATTGCTAGTAAATTAATAAGAAATTAAGACTTGCGGGTTAAAAAATAAACTGTTTTCTATAAAATTCTTTTATTTTCAAATTTTTTTTTTGGTTTAAGTTTAACAAATTTGTTCAAAATTTATCCCTTTGATTGAAAATTGACCTATTTTGATGAAAATCCAACTAATTCGTTAAAAATTTACTTTTCTTTGTAGAAGATTCATCATTTGAGTTGAAAATTCCTCTTTTTCGTGGAAAATTAAACTATTTTGTGAAAATTCGGCGCATTAGTAGTAAATTAATATTCGCAGGCTGGAAATTCAACTGTTTTATGGAAAGTTTCACTTTTTGATCAGAGTTTAACAACTTGGTTAAAAAAATGTTTTATGCAGATTCGTAATTTAAATTCAAAATTCTTCACTTTCATTGAAAATTGGATTATTTTATTACAAGTTTTTTAGTTACAAATTCAATTATTGGTTTCATAATTCATATATCTTGTTGAATATTCGTCTCTTTTGATAGAAATTTCACCGTTGTTGATTGAAATAAAAACTATTGAAGATTCAAGTATTTGATTAAAAATTCGATTATTTTGTTGCAAATTCATTTAATTTTTTTTTTAAATCATTTTTTTTGCTCGAAATTGTAACTCCTTTGTGGGCAATTGGTCCTTTTGCATTAAGAGATCATCTTCTATGGTATGAAAGTCTTCTTCTTTGGTTAAAATACATAAATAGATTTTTAATTATTTTCTTCCGTCTATAAGAGATTCTACGTTAAAAAGGTTACAAGAAAACATTTTCCAATGCATTTCTGAACCACCCTATTGTATATACAGTAGTTCAAAATACATCCAACTAAACTCCACTAAACTCTGTTCCTTTTTTGCTAAACCTTGTAACCAAAAAAACAAAAAAATAAAAAAAAAAGCCTGTCGGGCAAAGGGCAAAAACGCTGACATTCTTAAGCTATGCGTGCGCTTTACTATATAGCATAAACCTTACCTTTTTCATCTGTTTGGCAGTAACCCAAGAGGAAGGCCGTCAGTGCTAAGAACATTAACAGTCCCATGTCGTTGAGAAACATTAGGGCTCCTTCTGTAGATCAGAACTCTTCCTTCCCTCCGTGAACCAAAAAGTTTTTAAGATAAACGACTTTTCCACTGAACGATCTTTCCACTCGTTATTGATCCTCTTTATCACTCCTACGCTCTTCCTTCGGGAATCACTTGATCACTTTCACACAAAGGAACCACAAATAAAAGCATATTCGCCCTTCGAACCAGAACAATCATTATTTTTCAATTCTTTTTTTTAAATCTTTTGTAATTTGAGTTGAGTAAATTTAAACGAATCAGTCCTCTCGATTAAATCCAGCACATGCGGGGAACGATCGACTGTTTGCATGTCCACTGCAATTTAACAGTCGCAGGCAAGAATTTCATCCAGATTCTGTAACACGAATTTAACGGCTCGTATAAAAATGGAAATATACGGAGACTCATTTTGCTCTTTCTCGTGTAAAGTCGTGAAAAATCGCGCTTCAGAGGCTCACAAATTAATGATAAATTTGTCACGAGCTAGTGAATCTCTCACTAATTTCATGGGAGTTCAGGTCGAGGAACTAGTAATGCATTTCCCAACACGATCTTTGAAACACTTTTTATTACACTCACGATGGAACATTTTTCGAAGCACTTTCGGTAACGTTCCGACGCTAGGGGTCGATGCTTTCTGAACATTGTGCCACACAATCCTCTATTTTCCTTGAAATCGACCAGATTCTGTAATAAAAATAAAAATTTATGCTTTAAAAACAGGGAGGTCGTTTAAATCGAGGGAAAAAATTCGCGATCATTATCTGGCTTTTTTTCGGGTTACAAAATTTTGTTAACGGTCTTTGAAATCAAAAAATAAATCAAGAAAATTCAGGCCTGTCATACTGCCAATTCTTTTAAAGGAAAAGAGAACTTTAGCTACTTGCATCCATCTCATTTTAGATTTTATATATGAAAATTTTTTTAATTATTCTAGGTGTGA
Organism: Druon quercuslanigerum; assembly: GCA_010014905.2. Lineage (NCBI taxonomy): Eukaryota > Metazoa > Arthropoda > Insecta > Hymenoptera > Cynipidae > Druon > Druon quercuslanigerum. The sequence continues at coordinate 4,533 of JAAAKG020189884.1, forward strand.
AATCTATGTTAATCTATTATATGAAAATGCTATTTAAAATCAGACTTCACACTTTTTCCCTATAGCCGCCTTTCCCTCTATTTTAAAGAATTCCTTTTTTTCTCCTATATTTTCAAGTTTCCCATTTTCCTTGGCTTTTTGCTCAAATTCTAACTGAATTAAAAGAATCCAATGAGAAAATTTAATTAATTTTAGTTAAAAATCATATTATTTAGTTAAAAATTTAATTATTTCATTGAAAATTCAAATAATTTGTTGAAAAAGTCATAGTTTGTCTTAAAAATTCAACTGCCATCTAAAAAATTTGTCTTTTTTACATGACAGTTCAACTGTTTGTTTAAGAAATGCAACTGTTTTTGGTTGCAGTAGAATCGTTTTTCTTCGAAATTTCGACTAATGAATTGAAAATTCAACCTTTTGATTGAAAATTCGTCTCTTTTGTATAAAAGTGCAACTATTTGGTTCTTAATGAAATTGCTTGACTGAAAACTAATATTTCTTTAAAGCAACTATATTCTGTCATGCTTAAGAGTTACCTTCTTTTTTTCAGGATTTATATTTTTCGGATTAAAATTTTTAAATCTTAAACAGGTGTTAATTTAAATTTATCTCTTTTGGTAGAAAAATAATATTTTTTGTTTTAAAATTCAACTTCTCAGTTGATAACTAACTTTTTTGTTGAAAATTCGTCCCTTACCTGGTAAAATTTAATCTGTTTGAATCAAAATGCAGCTGTTTAGTTAAAAATCAATAATCTGTTCTGCAAATGATTCAAATATTTCGTTAAAAATTAATTTTTATTAACGGTCCACCATGTTAATTGAAAATCGATCACTGGTCAAAAACTGAGCTATTTTGTTACAAATTCTTCTTTTTAATTTAAGTTTTTGAATTAACATCTAGCTATTAAATTTGTTATTGAATTTGTTTTTCAGCAGAAACTTTAACTGGTCGGTTGAAAGCTCATGTATTCTGTTAAAAATTTGACTTTTCGGTAGAAATTTAATCTTTTTGGATGCAAATTCAACTATTTTTCTGAAAATTAGCTTTTTTCGTAAAAATTTTATTTTTTTTGTTTAAAATTAAAGTTTTTAGTTGAAAATTCATCTATTTTATCGTAAACGTATCCCTTTTTGTGAAAATTTCATCTTTTTTGGCTGAAAATGGAATTTTTTAATTGAGAATTATTAAGCGGTTTTGCTTACGGATTCAACTATTTGGTTGAATATACGTATTTTAATTAATTGTTTTAAATATTAAGTATTACTTTTCTGGTCGAGAATATTCATATTTTTTGGGGGGTAAAAGTTCAACTACATGGTTGGAAGATGAACTACTTTTTTAAAACCCAATTTTATTGGGTGATGATTTATTATTTGAGTTAATAATTAATCTCTTTGTTTAAAATTTTTAATATTTTGTTTAAAATTCTTCTTTGTTGCAATTAATAATTTTAACTAAAAATTTAACTATTTCGTTTTAGGTTGAACAATGATCTTTTTCAGTACAAAATTCAAAGTTTTTCATAAGAATTAATTTTGTTGATAATTCGTCTTTTTCTCGTAAGTTAATATTGGGTTTAAAACTATTTTAGGCTGTTTGGTATGAATTATTTAAATATAAATTATCTCAATTTATAATTTTCTCGTTTCTTAGTTAGCTCATAAATTAAATGTGTAATAAAATTAAAATTGTTGAATCTGTGGCCTCCCTTTTTGTTTGAGAAGGAATGACTAATCTTTTGCAGAATCAATTAAAAATGAGGATATTATTAAGGTAAAAAATTGCCAAAATGCAAATACTATTTTATCAGGGTGGCCATTATAATCGAGGGGAAAAAACATCCTGTTTTTCCCGGCTTTTAAAAATATTTCACAGGTATTGAAATTAAAAAACTCATTTTAAAACTCAACATTTTTCGTTTGAAGTCATTAAAACTGACCTGCAAATGAAAGCACTCAATATGTAATTTTTTTTAATTGCAAACTTTTTAAATTGAGAGGTAAATCATTTTTAATTCCGAAATATTTAATTCAAACAATCAACAATTTACAAGTATAAATTAGAAGCTCTTAACAAGGTCCAATTGAATAATTTGAAATCAAATGCCATCAAACTGCAAAATTTTAAAGCAATTAATTTTAAAATGTTTTTTGCAATTGAATTTTTTAATAATATCGCTTCTTAACGGTTTGTAAAAAACGGTGAAGTTTCTAAAACGATTGCTTATTTTTTCGGGAAAAATATTCTCTACATCTCTACTGTTGCTAATTTAGAAATTAAATTTTCCTGTGACTCAAATCTTTTTAAAAAATTGTTAAAGAAAATATTGTTTAGAGAAATAACTATATTTGAAAATAATTTGCGTATTTGAACCATGTGAAACAATTATTTTAAACAGTATTTTTTTTAATTGGTAAGAAATGACAGTAAAGGAATTTAGTTGCAACTATTATTATTTAAATTATTAAATTATTATTTTTCTTATGTTTTAATTTCTTTCACAAAAAAAGGTTTTCTTTCTATAAAGCATGACTGACAATATCATTTCAGTTCTTAAAATAAAAAAATAAACATTTTTCCAGAGAGCTAATTTTTGAAATGACAAATATCTTAAAATTTTATAAATTGAACAGTTTAAAGATTTCTGGTTAAAAATATAAATCCACGCTATTATTTTCAATGTTCTGAATTACGACTAATCCTCCCTTTCGAGTCGCATCAATCAAAATGTTAAAAATAAAACATGTTTCTATTCCAATTCAGTACAAAATTAAAAATAAAGAGTTCTGCTCTTTCATCTGAAAGTTAAAAATACTAAATTAAATCCCCGTTCAATCAATAAATATATTAAAAAGAAAAAATGAAGTTTTTTAATTCATAATTACAAATAATAACCCCAAATTTCCTCGCCTCAAATTTTATAAGAATGTTTAGAGCCGAATAAGTGCTCTGTTCCAGCTTAGAAAAACTTGAAATTCAAAATTTTCTCCATTCTAACTTGATAAAATCTTAAAAATAAAAAAATCATAATGTTTCTCTTCAAATTCGGGAAAAAAGTTTAAAATAAAAATATCTAATCTAATTCAGAACAAATAACCATTCTTCTAATTGTATGAAAATCATAAAAATAAAAAATCCCCCTTTAAATTCAGAAGCATTAAAAATCAATATATTTTCTTTTTCAACTCAATAAAAGTGATTTTAAAAAATATCTCTTCCATAAAAGAATAAAATAAAATAAAAAAATTTTTAAAGAGCTACTTTTAATTGATAAAAAATTGAAAACCAAAATGTCCTCTATTCCAGCTCAGTCAAAATATTTCAAATAAAAAACTATACTTTTTCTAATTCATAATTTCATAAAACAAAAATTTTAATTGACTTTTATCTCTCCCAGCTCAACAAAATGGTTAAAGGTTAAAAATATCCCTGTTTCAATTCAGAAAAAAAAATTGAAAATAAAAAGTCCGATCTTCAATCCAACAAAAATACTTAAAAGAAAAAATCGCCTCTTCCAATTCAGAAAAAATTGGAAACTAAAATTTTCTCCCTTCCGGTTCAATTAAATCAAATAAAAAGTGAATGTGAAATGTGAAATTCGAATCGACTTAAAACTTTTTTTATCCAAAAGTTCTTTAAATTTAAAATGTACCACTAAAGTTTAGTCCTAAAATGCAAAATTTTGATTGTAAAAAATTTCAGAATTACACATTGTATGCTGAATGATTTCATAATCGGTAAAGTTAAAATCAAATTTATTTTAAATTGCATTATTTCACGTATTATAAAATTTGTGATATATCAAGTAATTGGATAGTTTGTCTTTCTAAAAATTTATAAAATTTCTTGTAAAAAAGAAATTCACATTAATTTCTCTGAATTTCATTGTCTCAAAAAATTTCCGGTCATTTCCGGGTCCAAAGGGTACACTAAAAAAATCCTGTGGTCTTATAAATCTATAGGACCACTTATTTTCTTTCTCTGTCTTTGTCTCCAGAGGGTTGAAGTTTTTTGTGTTTTATTTTATTTAAGACTTTGTCTAATATAAACACTGTTCTCTAAGTATACATTTACCCAGGGTCTTCACTGGCCAGGTTAAACATGCAAATACTTCACGCAAGGTTTACACAGGCAATTTTAAGTTGAAGGTGAGAGCGAGGATAAAGTAGCCCATGAATTTGAAATTAAAAACTGTGAATTTAACTCAGGTGCTTTATTGTTTATTAAGAATGTACGAAAATTAGGTGTGTGGGAGAAATTGCAAGAACCGGAGATAAGACGATAAAAGAATAATGAATCCAGTAAAGGGTATTCTTCAAAAAATTGTTCGACGTTAGTTTAATATTAAAATATTAACTAACATAGGATGAAATATGTTATTGTTATTTAAATTTCTAAACTGGGACTATGTGGTGCTTTGTCTGCGGAATTTAATATTAGCAAGGGTATTATGGGATTTATAATTTCATGTCATTATGAACTTAATGAAAACTATTGCAGATGTATAGGTATCTCACTAGAAGAAAAAGCTTTAATTACAAAAATTGATGAGGACCAAATTGATGAACATAATTTTTTCCGTTTATATTTAGATTCTTCTAAACCTTTTCTAGTTCTCGAAAACTCATCCGAAGTTGAAAATTCAATTCTACGGACTTCAAATTAAGAAATTGTTTAATCTGAATGCATAAAAAGTACATAATTTTCAATTAAAGAAAGTGGGGGAAATTTAAAAATTTAAAGTGCAATAAATTTAGAAAAATTAGGATAAATCTTAAAAAATATTGAAAATCTAAAAATCTCCGAAGGCAATGAAACAAGGTCAGTTTAAAAACTATATTAAATTATTCTATCTTAAACTTTTATAACTGACCTTTCTTTTTTCTGATAATTCTATTATTTAAAAAAGTCAATTTTATTAATATTAATTAAATTTAATAAATAGATCATTATATAATGATTTTTTTAATAATATTTACTACTTTATCACTGTGAGACTGAGAATGAACAAGTTACATTATTTTTTTCTTTTGAGGGTTATTGAACTGTAACAGAATTCAAAACTTGGAAAGGTCACATAGGATACATAAGTTATATGTTACATAATTCTATAAGCTACAAGCGTTTGAAAATTTCTACTAATTGACAACTATATATAAGAATAGTCGATACAGGAAAGTGTGATACGAAATTCAAAAGTTATACTTTGAATAATGATATTTTGAATATTTTAAAAGATTCTTGTCTAAGATTTTGGGAATTTTTTTGGAAATTCCTTGAAGGCACTAGCGCATTTTAATAATTTTTTAATGTTTTGTACGAAACCCTTATAATCTCGTGTAAGAGATTGGGAAATTAAGGGGTGAGAAATATTCATATCCTGGAACCTTTTCTTTCTGTCCAATTTTCTTCGAGGGTGGCACAAATTATTGAAGCTCTTGGCATTTCGAATTCAGATAAGAAATGAAATTTGTTATTTTATATTCTACTTCTTTTTCATCACAGTTCTAAAAAAATAAGGAAAACGAAGAAAATTTTTTTATTGAGATCCCTATGTTGGAAGCTTCTCTTTTAGCTCAATATTTTCAGGGATGATTCAAATTGAAGCTCTTGGCATGTAGAATTACCATAAGGAATAAAATTTGTTACTTTATATTCTTTTTTATAGCAGATGTAAAAAAATTAGGACAATGAAGAAAATTGCGTTATTAAGACCCCTATGCTGGAAGCTTTTCTTTTAGGCCTATATGTTCGGGGATGAATTAAATTGAAGTTCCTGGCATGTAGAATTAGGGTAAGAAATAAAATTTTCTATTTTATATTCCTTTTGTTTATAAAAAAGGTAAAAAATAAAAAAAATGGAGAAAATTTGGTTATGAGGACCCCTATGCTCCAAAGCTTTTCTTTTTATCCGAGTTCTTTTCGGATTGAAGCATGTAGAATTCTACATTTAAAAAATACAACAAAAATTATGAATAATAATAATGATAATATGAATATTATATAAATGAATAACATTTGCTATATTATGGTTTACTTTTTATGAGTGGTTCCAAAATAAGAAAAATTAAGGAAATTTGGTTATTAAGACACCTATGCTGGAAGCTCTTCTTTTAATCCGAGTTCTTTTCGGATTGAAGCTTTCGGTATGTAGAATTCTACATAAAAAAATATACAAAAAAATAAAATTAAGAATAATAATAATAATATTAATAATAATATAAATAAATAACATTTGCTATATTATGGTTTAGTTTTTCTTAGGATTGGTTCCAAAATAAGAAAAATTAGAGAAATTAGGTTATTAAGACCCCTATGCTGGAAGCTTTACATTTAGTCAAATTTTCTTTAGGAATTGCTCAAATTGAAGCTCTTGGCATGTAGAGTTAAGATACAAATTAAAATTTGTTATTTTACTTGTTTATTTTTTTATATCAGTGATTAAAGAATAAAAAAAAATAGGGAAAATTTAATTATTTAGACCCCTATGCTCGAAGCTTTTCTTTTAGTTTGACTCTTATCGAAGTTGGCTTAAATTAAAGCTTTTGGCATATCAAATTCAGATAAAAAATACTTTTTGCTATATAAGAGTTCTCTTTTTTTGTGTCAGTGGTTAAAAAATAAAAAATATGAGGAAAATTTAGTTATTTAAACCCCTACGCTAAAAGCTTTTCTTTTAACTTGATTCGCGTTGTGGATGCCTCAAATTGAAGCATGTAGAATTGAAATGAAAAATAAAATTTGCTATTTCTTTTTTTTACTTTTTTTCATATGAGTATACTTAAAGAAATAAGAAAATTAAGGAGAATTTGGTTATTCAGACCCCTATGCGTGAAGCTTGTCATTTACCTGATTTACTTTAGGGATGGCTCAAATTGTAGCAAGCAGAATTGAGATAAAAATAAAATTTGCTATGTTAGATTTTTCTTTCTTTTAATATCAGTGGTAAAAAAATAAAACAAATGAGAAAAATTTGATTATTCAGATTCTAATGTCGAATTGACATTAGAGATAAAACTTCCTGTGTTATATCCTAACTATTTCATATCAGTAGGTAAAAAATAAAACAAATGAGGAAAATTTGACTAACTTTTTGCTTCTATTTTGAGCATCTGAGAGAAAAAGAAATATTTCCTGAAAATTTTGTACAACCTTATTAGTGAACCACAAAAATCAAGAATAAATAAATTAGGTACTACAAATTTATTTAACATCTATATATGAAATTTTTTCATTTTACAGAATTTTGTGTCCGGGCAACGTTGGGTGAATTTATTACCAACAAAATATATAACTTACGCTGACTTTTATTTCATATATTTAAAAGGTAAGATACTAAAATATTCAGGTAATTGTAGGTAATTAAATTTAAACAAGCAGTTAGGTGAATGATGAATAATTGAGGAGGGGTAGAATATAATTACTTTCGTCAACTGTTGCCGTGGATTCTAGAGCAAATATCATATCTAATAAGTTTTCTCCGCGAGTTGACCTCAAGGGAGGAACGCGAATAAAACGAGCCCAATTTCTAACCAACGCTAACGATCCCCCGGGAACTCTCTCCTAGATGACTTGTCGTTTCTAAGGGACGAAGATATACTGAGTACAAATGTTGAAATTACACGATGTTACTCACACTTCACTTTCGAGCACATAAATAAACATACAATCACCTTTTTTCTTTTTTGACAGAAATATTTCATCATAAAATTATATTTTCAGTCTCGACGTAGGGTCCAAATGGGCTTTCAGAAAATTATTAAATTTAATTCTGTAATATGGTTAAAGTTTTAGGTAGTTTCAGAAACTTATTTTTTCATTTAATGTTTATTTGGTTTGAAAGGGAGACCTAATTAACATGTAAATAAGTCCCTTGAATATGTCTAAAAGCATAAAATAGTACGCACCTTAGGTGACTTATACAAATGTTAGTTAGACAATGTTTAGAAAATGTTCCAAATCAAACAATTTTAGATTGAGTCAACAAATGTTTAATGAAGGATATTTCGCATAGAATTAAAATCATTTTACCATTAAAAATTGAAAAAATTTAAATTATAAACATATCACATTTAATTTTTTTTAATTCCTTAAAAACGATTTTTAAATGGGAAACATTAAAAATAAAAAAATAAATCTAATACGGTACCAGAAAAATTAAACGGATCCGAACTTCATTTAAAACTAAAGACAGTTTTATTCAGCGAAAATTGTGATATTAAAACTTTTCTATATTCAAACCGTTTTTGATTTCAGTTATTTTATGTAAATTTCAATCGTTTGAAAATTAATTTTATTTGAAAAGTTATACGAATGACTGGACAAAAAATAAAAATTTCTCGTTCAACATGAAAATTTAGAACTCTAAAATTGCAATCATTTTAAATAAAAAAAAATTGTTTAATTATGAGGTATCAATTTGAGGCAGTATTACTTTTTGAAATTGTTAAGTAAATATTAGGGAATTTCAAGATATTACATTAAATTCCTGGTTATCGAATCTTTTTATTTTTAGGGCATTAATTTGGACATTATTATCTTAGTTATTTATTGTTTTTATATTTTTGAGAATTAAAAAACAGACAATTTTGTATGTTTAAAATGGAAAAAAAATTTATAGTATTCAAATCAAAAATTGTTAAGTTTGAAACTGTGGAAAATAGAAAGCAAGATATTTTAAAATATTAAAATCTAAAATTATTGATTTTAAAATAAATTATCAATGCTATCAATATCAAATATCAAAATTTTAAAAGATTCAGTAGTAAAATTCTCTCGAAATTTATAATATTTGAATTTAAAATTACAAAACTGAAAAATATGGAAATTGGAAACCTTAAAAAATAAAATATAAAAATAATATATTTTTGATATAATGGTTCTAAATCAAAAGAGAATTTTAATTTCAAGGCCTCAAAAATTCAACCTTTTACAATTGCACATTCGAAACTATAATTTAGAATTAAAGGTATAGAAAGTTTAGAGACGATAAATAAATAATTAATAAGTATCACATCATGTAGTATGAACAGACATTCAAAGTGCTTAGACAGATTTTTTCGCTAAAAATATATTATTCCTCTTAATAAAAGATCACGTCATTTTCACTGTTCAAAATGAAAGAATAACTGAAAAATTCCTAAAAATAAAATTCCCGAACAGGGAATATTACCGAATAGGAAAATTTCGGACAGTTTATAATATTCTACTAAATTTGAAAATTCCTGAATAGTAGAATTCCTGACCGAAAATTGCCGAATTATAAAATTGCCAAATATAAACAATTACATTTTTTTAAATAAAAAAAATTTTCAATTGTAATAATTTAAGTAATTTAGAAAATAAAAAATTTTAACTCTTTACATTCATGAATTTTATCATTCGAAAATTTTTTAGTTCAGATATTTTATAATTAGTCAATTTTCTGTTGGTAATTTCATTATTTGGGAATTTATAAATTCAGTAATATTATGAACTGTTCAGGAATTTTATTATTCGGGAAATTCCCAATTCTGTAATTTTATAATTCAAAAATTTAATTTTTGGGTAATTTGATCATTGGAGGATTTTCTAATTCAGGAATTTTACAATGTCAGAATTTTTACTTTTCGGAACTTTTTATTAGCCTTGAGTTTTAAATATTGTCAACCTTTAAAGTTTGATTATTCTAAAAATATTTAAAATGATATGCCTTTTAACGGGAAACTTTAAAAATTCGTGAATTAAAACTTGAAGCGTTACAAATTAAACAATTTTAAAACTCGTAAAAAACTAAAGTATTCTTAAACTAGGGTTCTTAATATAGGAAAATTTAAAAAATGAAAATCAAATAATAATAAATTTTTTTAAGAATAATTTTATGCAAAGGAACATAAAAAAGATTCAATCATTAAAAAATATGTTTCCAAACTATTTCACTTGATTATTTTCGAATCTCAAAATAAAAAATTTTAAAGAGACACTAAACAAGAGATTCTTTTCCAATCTATAGGTTTTGCTTATAAATATCGTATGATTTCTTTTAATTGAGTTGTGAATGTTACCTCAATTTTCATGGAAGAAATATTTTTATTAGATTCTTATATGAATAGAATATTAAAAATTAAAATTAAATAAATAAGAATTTTTTAATGTTAGAAATTTTGAGAAATGTATTATGTTTAGATTATTTGTTTCTAATGTTATTAATAATATAATAATCTAAATACATTGGTTTAGAATCAACCAAAAAAACAAATAATAATATTACAATATAGGCAATAAAGAATAGTTTGGATTAGCGTAAGATGAACTAATAAATAATATAATAAAAAAATTTAATTTAATTTGAAATATTAAGCCGATTTGGCTCGTTTGTAGGTTTTCAAACAGTTTTGAAGGTCTTTTTCATCAATTGAAAATGAGACTCGGCTAAAGGGACGTTTGATCAATCGCTGAATTTAATCACGTACACAGAGTCGAAGTCAATTTCCTTTGAGCCGATTTTCCCAAACTCACAGAGGAACGTTTACATCCTTGAATAAATAGTCTATTTAGAAACTAATTGTTCTCAGAATCGATCCCTTGTGTATTCTTTTAAAGCTTCTATTGAATTTAAGTTTACACTAATTTTGTAACTTGAATCCAATTATTAATTTTCATTTCATTAGGGGATCCTTCAGAAAATGTCACGTTCTTTCGAAAAAAATTTCCACATATCCCCTTCTTCGTCAGAAATTATGCACAAAGCATCCAACCCTCGGGGTGAAGTCACAAATGAGAACACCCCCCCCCCCCTCCAAGCCTTTTAATTAAAACTTTTTCTTCGATTTAATTTGATAAAGGATTAAAGTAAAACAGAAAAGGAATTCTCAGAACATGTGAAATAGGATGGTTTTTCTCGAAAACAGGAGTATAATAATATTAAATTTAATATAAAACGTTAAAGATTTCAAGTCAAAACATATACCATTTTTAAGAAAAAATTTAATTTTCGATCAAAAGGATTAATTTTATATAAAAAGGATCAATTTTCAATAAAATAGTTAAGTTTTCAAGATAAAAAACGAATGTTTTTGAAAACAGCTGACATTAAAACTCTAAAAGATGAATTTTCAACCAGGACAGATAATTTTTCAAACAAACAGTTCAAATTTCAACAAAAAAAGGTGAATTTTTTGGAAGAGAGTTCAGTCTTCAAACAAGAAAGATGGCTTTCAATAAAAGAAATTTTCTATAAAAAAATACGAATTTTCAATACAAAGGGAAGTATTTTTAACAAAATGGTTGAATTCTCGAAAAAGGCATGACTTTTTAACAGAATCACTGAAGTTTTAACCTACAAAGATAAAGTTTTAGTCAAGCCGTTGAATTAAAAAACATTTTATTATCAACGAAAAAGTTGCATTTAAAAATAAATGGTTGGACTTTTAACCCAAGATTTTATTCTTCAATCTATGAAGATAATTTTTTTAACAAAGTACATTAAACTTCAGATGAGTTATTAACAAATTAGTTACACTCTTGAATAAAAAAGATGAATTTTAATAAAAAATGAACCAGAATATTTCTTAACAAAACATTCGACTAAAAAAATGCACTTTGAACCGAAAAGATAAAATTTCTACCAGTAGAGATGAATTTCTAACGAAGAAACATTTTTAATTCTAGGAAGAAAGAAAATGTAAAGCCAATTCTTGTAATTTCAAACCAAAAAAATTATTTATTTACAAAATAGTTCAATTTGAAGCAAATGCAGATTAATTTTTAATCAAATAATTGAATTTTTAACTAAAAAATGCATCTTTTTTACCAGAAATGTAAAAATTTCTTTTTCAGAAACAGTTAATTGTATTTAAAAAACTTTTCTTTTTTCACTTAAATGTAAACTGGAATATTATGTGATAAAAACCAATAATAAAATCATAACTATAACATGTTTGGTTCAGAATTCATCTCTTTTGTTTATAAATTTATAAATTTATAATACGTTTAACAAAATACATTATATTTTCATCAAACAGTGTAATTAAACGAAAAAGACGACTTTTCAGTTAAACAAGAAAAATTCAACTAAAATGTTGAATTTTGAAGCTAAAAAAAAATATTTTACAAGAAAAATTGTATTTCCAACCAACAAGTTGAACTTTCTACTAAAATACTTGAATTTTCAACAAAAAATATTAACTTTCTACCAAGAAAAAACCATAGATCAACAAAATACATTAATTTTTCCCCAAAAATTTTGACTTACACTAAAAAAAGTTTAAAAAATGAATTTTTTTTAATAAAGTATTCAAGCAAGCATTTTAATATTTAACCAAAAAATATAATTTTCAACGAAATAAATCGATTTTTAAATAAATACTTTTTCAATAGTTGAATCGTGTACCGTATTAGATTCATTTTTAACCAAACAGTTCTACTTTTAACCCAAAAAGTTCAAATTACTGCTAATGGAAATAAATTTGCAAAAAGAAGGTTTTTCATTCGAAAAAGAAAAAAAAGTCAACTAACTTGTTGAATTTTCCAACAAGAAAGTTAATTTTAACGAAATTCTTGGATTTTCTATCAAAATAATAGAACTTTTAACGAGAAAAAGAACGAACTATCGACAAAATAGTTAATTCTGCAACCAAATAGTCAAATTTTTAACTAAAAGATATGAATTGTGAACCAAAAATATGATAGAAGACTAATCAACTAATAAATTAACTTTTCACGAACTATAGATTGATTATCTTTTTGATATCCATTTATTCACTTCGCATTTAGGCGAAAAAACGAGACATGTTTTTAAAACAGGGAAAAAGAGAAATTCCTTAAAAAGAAGGAAAATAGAAGAATATATACGAAGTCTATATTTAGATGCTTTAATTGCAAAATAAACTCCCTAATTTTCATTTTTCAAGCACAAATGGAGACAAAACCTGCCTTCCCCCTCCATCTCACAGTGTAACTTAATTTTTGAACGATCCCCAGTGATATAATTGGAATTCACGGGCTGCAATATGAGAATAGGGACGACGAATATAGAAAAATAGAGGCAGCTGTGAAAGACACGAAAATTCCTCGTCTTTCGCTATCTTACGTTCCACTTTGATAAGACTCTAAGGCACTAAAGTTTTCAATCGTAAAATCTCATCCTACGTGGTCTCCAATAATCGATTAGAACTTCTCATTCGATGTTATTCGACGTCTCAAACAGAAATAAAACAAAGAATTTAATGACTTTTCAAAACACGTTTTCATTTCCTCTTTTATAGTCATCTAAAGTTTTCTCAATAAACCGAACTACAAACTTACTAAGTGATGCGTGAGATTTCAGGATTTCTGGTTGCCATACGTAATTAAATTGATTTTTGAAGTCGAAATTTCAATTTCCAGAGGCAAAATACAAATTAATTAATTTACACTTGACATTGTTTGTAAATATTTCCAATTGCTTGCTTTGGAAGAAAATAGTTCGGGTTAAACTATTTTATGTAACAAAAGTTATTTGCATTTAGGTAGTTCAAATTTGTTAAAAATAAAATAATTTAATGGAATTTTTGTTTATAAATTTAATTACGGAAATTCAAACGAATTCGAAAGCAGAACTCCCAGAACACGAATGCAATCTCAGTGGGAAATGGGTGGATTATACGCGCCTAAATTTGCATCCGTAGGCTGTGACCGTTCATCTAACCAGTGAGGATTCGCGGACCCGTGTAATGGCTCACGTAGGCAAACCCTTGCGCGCGGTTGAAATTTAAACCAACCACCCTCTGGCTACACAGCAACAATTCTGGTTTCCCAACTTCTAGGGGCAAACAAGGAACGAAAAGCAAGCTTTAAACAAAGAAAAACAAGACACAGACAGAGAAAGAAAAATCACAGAGTTCATCCGGTTTCGGTTATACTACACACATTTTACAATGTTCCAGTCCCACTCTAGGAATTCCCCCCTGATTTTTAAATTTCAAGCACTTTGGATAAAAATAAAATAAAAAACACGGAAGAGAAGATGAATCCCAACCGGTGTCTCTGAAAAATTATACAGCGTAAACAACACTTTTTAAAGTGGTTCAATGGTACTTTGAAGAAGCTTTGAGATCTTGGGACTTCACCACCTTTTATGAGGAAATACAATTTCTACTCTTATTTTCGGTTTAACTAATAAAGTAATCATGGAACTCACTGAGTTGGGTAGCGATAAATAATTATCGTCCGTAGACAATGGATATGCGTACATCATCAATAAATATTGGACCTAACAATATTTGCAGAGGCATGGAAATTGGATCTAATAAAAACAAATATTTCCATCTCCTCGAATTCTCCAATAGATTATTTTTCATCATCCCGAAAATCTCACACTTTTATCAATATTGGTCAAGCATTTTTACAAGCGGATATCTACTCCACCCAACTTTTTCATGCTTTCCAATCCATGTGGAACGCATTCAATGCCAACAAAAGCAACCATCCAGATTCTAGATAGTCAGGAAAATAATAACTCTTCTTGCCATTCGAAAATACGGGTCTTGAACTACATTTTTTATTGTAGATGGGATATCGTTTTTTCTTATAAATCACCTGCTTCAAGGAAACTTCCAACATATTGTCAATGAATTGCATTTAATGATACTGAAGATTTCAATTATTGTCTTGTGTTCACTGTTCAATTATATTATTAATATAGAATAAAGCAATAGGAAGAGCTTGCAAAACAGAGAACTTATTTAAAACTTAAAAAGCAATATCTATTCCAGCCAGCGTTTATCACCCGCTGTTCTCTTCACATTCACAAAAATCTTTAGATACAACCCTTGGCTAAAAATATTCTTTTGTTTCCGTACTTTTCTCATTCATTGCTATATTGCTGGAGACTGTATAAAATAACCTATTATCAAAGTAAGCAGCAAAAACCAGTTTTGTTGCTTTTTAGCAATATGGATATATAATGCATATTTTGTATTTCTACTCTACAGGTGTGTATGATTTTGTAAAAGTAAATTTTTGCTAACTGGAAAACACTTACCAAGAATACCATTCACAACTCTATCTAATGAGAACACATGCTCTGAAGCTATTCGGATAATCAACATTAGATCAATTCTCATTCAGCTGGATAGCTTTCTCGAAATTTATTAACCATCTTTTTTCTTTTTTTATAAACCTTAGTTCCTATTCACCCATTCACAAACAGATTATGCCCTATCCCACCCTAAAGAATCCCTCTCCTTGATCAAAATTGGTATCAGAATTTCTGAAAGCTAGTATCTATTCTAGCTAAATTTTCTCAAGAGTTTCTTAAGATGCACCCACTTTC
Source organism: Druon quercuslanigerum (assembly GCA_010014905.2). Taxonomy (NCBI): domain Eukaryota; kingdom Metazoa; phylum Arthropoda; class Insecta; order Hymenoptera; family Cynipidae; genus Druon; species Druon quercuslanigerum. Next base: position 19,828 of record JAAAKG020189884.1, read on the forward strand.
ACAACAAAAAAGCACACTAATGTCATAGCCTAACATCGAAGAAGAATGGATATTACGAATCTAGGACATCTAGGATCTTAATCCATGGGACATTAATCTAGATAGCATCTAGCTAGATGGCTCATTCCTAACAATTATTTTCTTTCTCTATCAACATTAATTTGAGCTTATCAGATAACACTTACTTGCCACATTACCAATCACAACCCTATCTAATGAAACCAATCCTCCCTATCCTATCAAGCATTCACCAACAGATCATCCGCATCCTGAATACACCCTCACTTTTATCAAAATTGGTTCAAGGATTTCCGAAAACTGATACAAATTCCACCCAACTTTCTTCCAAAGCCACTGTTTATTCCCTAATCCTATGCCATGTCCGCCCTCCTTCGTTTTCCCTCTGATCAGAACATTCTCGGTGCGGATTCAAGCACAGGGGGTGAAATCCCAGATATTCCAAACTCAACTCTTTGAAAAGAGACTCTTTTTCTCCTCGCTTGGAGGATCAGTCTATACTCTATATGAATACGTTGAAAGCACGTGATTATATCGCGCGTTATCGACCGTGCCAGACCGGCTTTCCTTTGCTAGGAGAGACAGCCAGAAGGGCAGCACGCGACCATGCGGACCATCAGAGTCCAGGACACCTAGAGTGGGTTTGGAACTTTTATTTTCTCTATTTTTCCTAGGTCAATTTAAATAATTCTTTTTCTATCGTAGGTACCGTTTCACTGTCTTTGGTCCAAGCACAGGGGCTTAACTCGCGACTCGAGAGCTCACAATAGCTCCTCGACTTTCGTCTGCCGCACGGCTACTGAATCTTTGGGGTAGACAGGGAGGCTGCGCGCAGGACTGTACCCGGCAACTCCTCGCTCCCCAGGTCCCCGGTCACCCTCTCTTCACCGACAATCTCCATACAACCTACACATATCTCCTCTCTTTTACTCTCTTTTACTCTCGTTTCTCTCTTTTTCTAGATTTTTCCCTCTTACTCCATCATACCGTCAGTTTTCTCTTCCCCTCTCGCATTTCATGGAGTGCACCCATTTTACTTTAGTTATTTATTTTATTTGCATACTGTGCCGAAGACACAGCCGACGTTTTATATGCACCGCCCTTTTCATTCGAGAGGGCTAATGTCGCAGCGATTCATGTTTTTTTATGATCAAGATGAGATGATGTGTCAAACCATAAGAACCCAGAAAGGGTCATTTAAAAACAACGTTACGCTGTTTTGAAAACTTTTTCCATCAATCCGCTTTTTTGTAAAAGATCATCTAACAACCTTGAAATCTGCAAATGTTGATGTCTAAAATACAATCCCCTCCCCCACCCCCTTGAGGACAAAATTAAGTCTTTGATTTCATTTGATAAACACACAAGATACAAATATATTCTTTGACAAAACTTTACAACTCAAAATGTTCTTAAAACAAGGTAAATAGGGTAAACACTTGCATATACAACCACGTAGTTGAACTTTAAGTAAAAAGTGAAGAATTTGAAATGAAATAGTTCAATTCTTAACCAGATAGTTAAACTTGCATGCTGAAAAGATGAATTTTCAGTTTTCAGTCTTTGAATTTTCAACGTTCAACCAAATAGCTGAATATTCAATTTAAAAGGAATAATTTTCAACGAAAAATTTAATTTAATATTTCAGCGGAGAAAATATTTTAATTTTATATCGAAAATAGTTGAATTGTACTAAAAACGACGAATTTTTAACAAAATAGTTGAATTCTCACATAAAACACATTTCATTTTCAACAAAGAATGGGATAATTATATTTTCCGTTAGAAAAACGAATTTTCAACCAACTAGTTACATTTTTAATAAAGAAATTTAATTTCCTACCCAAATATGCGATTTCACAACAAAATAGTTAAATATTTCTAACAAAAAGTAGAATTTTCATTCAAAGGCGATGAATTCTGAACCAGAAATTTAATAGTAGAATTGAAAATTTTAAAAAATTATGTTTCGGTTTGGATAATTTAAAACTACTAATTTTGGCAGTGGACGGTACTGATTAGGTGAATTCGTCTTTATTGGTAGGACATCCATCTTTTTAGACCAAAATTGATCTTCTGGGTAGAATTTAAGTGTTTTTAATTCCAAATCAAAATCTGTTTTGGTACAAATTTCAACTACGAAATTTTTTTTAGAACTCGTCTTTTTCTATTTAAAATTCAAATACTTGTTGGAAAGTTGATCTTCTTTCTTAAAATATATATTTTTTAATAATTAGTATTCTATGTGAAATTTCTTTTTTTTTTAAGGTCAAAATTGAACGTTTTTATTTAAACTTATTTTATTTTAAAAATTAATTTTATTAATTAAAAATTAATTTTGTTCATTGAAAATTGAACTATTCCATTTTCCCTTGAAAATGGAAGTTTTTTATTTAAAGATCCAACTGTCTGGTTAAGAGTTAAAATATTTTATTCATAACTCATATTTTTTGGTTGAAATATTTTAATTCAAATAAAAAATTTTTATCTGGAAATTCAACTAAACTTGGTTGAAATTTCATTACTTGATTCTAAACTCGACTTCATTTTTAGAAAATAATCTTATTAAAAGTGTATCTCGTTGGTTAAATTGAACTATTTTTTATAAAACATTAAAATCCTTTTCAGTGTAAATTATATTTTTTATTGGGAATTTATCTTTTTTGTTTGAAAATTGTAGTACTTGATTAAATGTTAAATTTCTATCTTAAAATTTCATTTTTTTAGTAAAGGATGATTCATTTTAGTTGAAAATTTCGCTCTATGGTTAAAAATGTAACTATTTTGTTAAAACTGTCTTTTTTATTAAAAAGTCAATTGTTGGTAAAAATTTTTTGATCTTTTTTTAAATTCATCTTTATGGCAGAAAATTATTTATGCTTACTTTATGAGCCCTTTACTTTCTGAAAGTAATCAAATAAAATTGTATTTGCATTAGTTGTTTACAAATTTGAAAATTATTATGAAATACTTTGAAAACTCATCACTTATCTGAAAAAGACCGTCTTGTGCATGAATTAGATAATGAAAAAACGGTTAATTTACATTTTTGGGGGCATTTTCCAGGCCTAATAAAAGGGTCTTGGGGCGCCAAAGTTAAAAGTTATTCGGTGAAAATTATTTCTTGAAAAATTCCTTACGAGCTGACTTCATTAAATCACAAAATATTTATTATAAGTACTTCTTTTTCAATTTTTTCGGAAACCGAGATTTTCCCATTTAAAATCCCATGTTGATTTCAAAAGCGAGCTAAGCGTTGAACAAAATTGCTGATTTTTTTTTTAACGAAGAAATTGGGGGTGGTCCATTACTGAAAATTGAATTTTTACAGGTATAAATTTGGACCACCCCAATTAAAGAAGTTTTCCTTAATGAGCCAATGTAAACAATTTTTTTACAAATCGCTATTGATACATCACGAAAGTGCATAAAAGTTTCCTCAACAGATCATTCGAATCGACACGAAAAATGCAAACAATAACATGAAACACAGTTCTGTAGTATTCCTAATATCAAAAAGTTTTTCTCATAGAAACAAAGCAAATATGCATTTTTTTCAAACTTCTGAAAGCAAAAAATCCACTTTTAATTGGCCGATCTAGGTCAGTTGCCAGACCAGGATATCAGTAGGGTCTAAAATTTGTCTAAATTTCATGATCAGAGCTCTTTTTTCTTTAGAAATATGGTAACCAAAATCATTTGGAGCAGATTTGTTAATTTAAATCGTCTGAAACTTTCCCCTTTAGGAAAGAAATATAAAAATGAATATTATAGTTCTCTACAGTACGACTTTAAATAATTTGACACCATTTTCAGTTTCATTTTTATTTTAAACATTGCTGACTCGCTCGGGGGCGAGCATACCAAAACTTTATGAATATCAATGAATGCAACGCGAGAAATATAAAAGCGACTTTTATCGGCGGTTTTGTGTAAAATCAGATAGTATTTTCGGGTGAGATTATTCCGGGCTTCGGAAAGCGTGGTGGTGTTCTGATCGCGCGGAGGTCGACAGTGGTGTCGTGGTGTCATACCATGGGCGACGGTAGAATATAATGGTCGCTGGGTTCCTGACGCGACAAGGTGACGTCATCACGCGGGGGTCGACAGTGGTTTGGTAATCATACCATGGACGGCGGTAGAGTTTAATGTTCTTGGGTGCTCTATAGGGTAAAGTGATCGTGTGGGGGTCGACAGTGGTGTGGTAATCACACCACGGAATGACGACGGTATAGTGCATTAGTCGTGGGGTGCCCAACGGGATAAAGTGGTCTAGCGCGGGCTGACAATGGTCTGTTGGTCATACCGTGGAAGATGGTATGGTGCTCACCACTTTCAGCAGGTGCTGACTGACACGACAAGTGTAAGACTAACAGGAAGTTTTTCTATAATTTTTTTGAAAGGAATCGGGCGAAGGGTTACGGTCATGGTAAATTACACCTCGCCGTCGTTCAGACCGGGGGTCTGAACTTTTGTACTCCCATTTACGATTAATTTTATTTTTAATTTATTAAATAAATCAATTTTTCTCCAAATTAAAGTTGGTTTTTATGAAAACGGGGAGAGTTTTCTTACTAAAACTAACAACTTTATTGAGCTCAGGACTTCTTAAGGTAAGCTACTAACATCTTTAGCTTTTTTAAAACGGTACAGGGACAACAAAATCGTTCCAAAATTCTTACAATTGAGAAATAATTTGGGAACATCAAAATCCAAATCAATTTTGCATAAAACAAGTTTGCTTTTCTTAAAAGAAAGAATAAAACACACCAAATTTGTCTTACACACTACCTCCAACAAACTATTACAACTTCATCTTTTCCTATCAAATAATCTTAGATTTGACATTTGGTCTACATTGGACCGCACATCATTTGACCAATCCCAACGGATTAAAGATCTTCAAACTCAAAAACAAAAAATAAAATTTGACAAATTACTTCCAG
>JAAAKG020189895.1:0-24789 GCA_010014905.2 Druon quercuslanigerum
GATCGAATCGAAATATTCGATCCGATCGGGGCACCGATCGAATGTCGAATATTCGACATTCGATCGGTGCGTTGATCGAATCGAATTAACCGATCCCAGAATGAACGCAGATCGGATCGAAAATATCACATTCGATCCGATTTATTGAACGGCATTCTCTGCATCAAATCAAATTTCGTCGTATTGCAAAAGGAAAAATATTCTTCCCTAAATAAACTTGTTATAAATATTACGTTTAAATTTTAATTATTGCTTATTTAGATCTCTATTATAATGATTTTATAAATTAATTTAAATAAAACCAACGATTCCCAATCCTGATATTGCTATTGTCCTAATCGACTTAATTCAAAGGGAATTAGATAAGAAGAAATTGAAAAAATTCAAGAAATCTTAAAACGAGAAACTCCAAGGCAGCTGAGAATAATGTTACGATACATACATATATATATATATATATATTACAGATACACCTTAGATAAAGAAAAGGAAGGAGTGGGAAGGTCTGCCAGGGTGCTGCCGGACTTTGCAGGAGAAATACGGCAAATCAGGATACTGAGCTACTGCAACTTTGGCGGGCAGGAAGGATACCGGTCGGAGTTGGAAGTAGGTACTACCTTCTCGGAGTTTGCAGGAGGCCGGAGGGCAGTAAACAGTAGGAATCCTACTGCTGGTCCCATCTCTAGTCAGTACTCTGTTATCAACTCAAAGCCGTCCGTGTCACACACGCAAACCGGCACAGTACCATGGTCAACACCATGGACATACTTAAGGAAATCAAAGCAACGGTAGACGAAAACATGGAGAGGCTACAGACTTTACGAACTACAAGCGAACTATCCAGGAAGGATATAGAACAATTAAATGCAAACAACGATAAATTACACCAGAAACTGGAAACCCTGAAAAAAGGTGGACACATTGGCTTAGCAAATGGGTAGAATACAATCCTTATCAAAAGTAAAAAATATCCTTATTTTCAACATTCCAGATAACCCGGAAACTAACAAAACTCTCTATCCGGGTTTAACAGATATATTCGGAAATGTCAATCTAAATCTTCTCGAGACAGCAAAAGATGTAGCTTTTCGACTGGATAAAATTGCCGGTCATAGATAGATAGATAGATAGACAGATGATAGATAAAGGTTTATTTTTAGGCCTGCTGACCTGAAAAAATTGATCCACAACTTATCTCTAAGTCCATTTGCTCTGATAGCCTAGCCTTCCTCGCTGCATGCTACTATGCATGCATGCAACTACTTTCTCGCTTTGCCAACCTCTGTCTCTGCGGCTAATACCTACTACTTATGTACTATTTACAATATTTACAATTTTCGGATACCTACTTCCTCTTTTACTTAAAATGTTTCAATCACCATTCCTCTTCCTCCTCCCTTCTTTTATTCTCTTCTTCTCCATCTTACCTAACACCCCATTTACCCACGCAACTGCCCTTTTGCCCCCCTTTCATGTAACAATACCTCCATGCTGATTCCACTCCTTTCCACCTCTTTACACTCCTCCAACCAGTGCTAAACTTTTGGATCCCCCTTCCCGCACAATTCACACATCCTCTTCTCTCCAGAAAGCCAGAACATTTTATAATCCTTCATGCATCCGCATCTCATCCTCGCTATAAGTTCCTGGCTTCCTTTCTCTCCTTTCTCACACCTTCCTTCCTTCCTCGTGCATACTTCTCATTTCATCTATCTGCATATTTACACGCTCGACATTAGGTGAAAGAGTTTGTTTACCTGGGCTTCATGTTTCGGAGGAGTAGGGGAGTGGATGATCATATAACAGAGGGGGGGGGGGATATCGTGATGAGGCAGTTTTGGGGACTGGGAAAGAGGTTTTTCGCAGATGATTTTGGAAGAAGAATAAAATTGTTCGATTCGCTAGTGATGTGATCCCCATTATTAGATCAGTTTTGTTTCGTCTAATTGCAGCCAGATGGAAGGCATTATATTTTCACAAAAGCTAAAGAAATCTAGGATTTTGGATATGGAATGGCCAACGATCTGGAGAGAGGGGTGGGAACGTAGGAGAGAACTCCTTAGTGTTGGTGGAAGGACGCAAGTTTCAACACCAGCTACAAGCTATTTACTCGCACCCTCTAAGAGAGGATATTAACGTCTATCGAGCCGGTATAAAGTGCAATAGTTAAACAACGCGGATGCAAGAGGGCATTGGATGGTTGCAGAGATAACCTGTTAGTACACAGGTGTATTGCCCAGGATTCTATCAGATATCGACGCAATCTGTCCACAGCTTGGATTGACTACCGAAAGGTATTCGATAATACAAACCATGATCTACTTATGTTGCTCCTTCAGTTCCCAGAGGTGCTTTGAAAAATAGTAATATGTATGAAGGAGCTTATGCTCTTGTGGCGCACAAGAATTTTCATAACAATTTACAAAAAATAAGTGACTAACAGCTATATCACATATAAGAGGTTTGACTTTCAAGAAGACTCTTTAAATCCGATACTTTTCTGCATTTCCTTGTTTCCTTTATCTATTGCGCTCAGAGACAAAAGTTCTAGATACCTATGTGGCCCGCGGGACAGAAGAGTGTTTAAGGTACACCACCTTTTATACACGGACGACCTTTAACTCTTCGCCTCTTCAAAAGAGGACCTGAAAATCTTTGTGATGGTGGTAAATAGGTACTTCAAAACATTCGACATGAGCTTTAGACGAAACAAATGTGCCTGCATCAATCCATATACAGGAAGACTAGAAAATACATCATCGCGTGAATGTCAAGATCTTCATCTCATAGGTGGAAATACTATTCAACATATAGGTAATAGAGAAACATATGCATGTCTGTCTTGGAATACTGCAAGCGCAAACCCAATATGTGCGTGTGTTAAAAACGGCCCTTGACAAAAGTTATCGCAAAATGCTCAGAAAAATTTGGGCTACCGAATTATCTGCGAAGAATGATATCCAGGTGAACAATATTTTGGCCGCTCCTATACTGTTCCAGACGTTTGGTGCAGTAAAATAGAACGTCCATGAGTTGAAGCAACTTAACCGAAGAACACGCAAGATGATGGAAATTCATTGAAGTCATCGCACTAGAAATATTCAGTACCTCGTATATACCTCCCTCGAGAAAAGGGGGTAGAGGTTTTCTGAGCTTAGAGTGTCTTCCTCGAAGAACGGTTCTAGCTAGATCCTGCTCAGTTCTAAAATTTAAAGATTTTCTAATGCGACTAGTACAACAACATGAAGTCGTTGATGTTGCGGTATTTCTACAACGTGCCGCAGATAGGACCTCAGAGGAGCTTGGTCTCCCATTTCATACTAGCGTCGTGTAAAGGAAGCCGAACATTCGCTTCTACTAAAAGAACATGCTGAAAATTCCTTTCATAGTAAATTCTATGGCATTATGCTTAGTGGATGATCAAAGTATGCACGCTACGGGTACATATTTACATTACCGTCTTCGGTATTTCTACCGTGTTGATCTAAAACCCGTCTTGCCATACGCCTAGAGGAAACTTGAATCTTTTTTGGAGAATAGTCAGTGCAAGATTTACTGGAATTAGTCATTATCCACCACTCAACGTATCAGAGCTACAAAGCCTGATATTGTCCTCTAAGATCTGAAGACCAAGAAAATTTACGTATTTGAATTCTCGGCACCAGCTGATGGTAATATCACGGGAAAGGAGGAAGAAAAAAGGGCGAAATATCAAGCTCTTCTTTTCGACGTGAGCAGGCTGTACGAACGCTACAAAGTCCATCTCATGGTTCTCATAACCGGCTGCCTTGGAGGTATGAAAGCTTTATTTCCTAGCCAATTAAAAAAATCCCGGCTTGCCAGCATCAGGAAATGGAGATTAAAAGCAGCCTCTGGTGACTAGTATAGCCGAATTGGAAGTATCATATTCTGATCCCGCTCTGAGGCATTGCTAGACGGCACTGCGGGTTTCCCTCCCTACGTCGTTTCCCTCGTATTTTCTTCTCCAAGTACCCAGTGAAAAGAATCTAATTGGGGGGGGGGGGGGGGGGTTAAAAAGAACTCGCTAGGAGACCCCGTGAATCTTGATTTGCGACAATCTTGAATTGGGACTGGATGTGTATTCATGCAAATTCGTGAAAAGTAATATAACACTGATCAACAAAACATGACCTGTGTGTTCATCGAATGAGAAATATCATTTCCAGAGTAGTTTTCTGTTCTAAGGCTAAATCTGGCCTCTGTTTTTTCCAGCACGTCAGGCTTTTGAGATTTTTTAGATCTACCTGTTCAAAAGATGCATGGCAGAGAAGCTATTTCTTTCTATAGAGTTGCCACTTTGACGGCTTACAAGTAATCACAGTATTCACAGGCGGACTTTCGGGCACGTTTTAAATACGCAGGCGCTGTGGCTACCTTCATTTGATGTAAGTCCTCTGCGGAGTAACAGTATATGGTACCTATGCTGGACTAGCATCAAATGAAGGTAATCCGGAGAGCGATACGAACAAGAGTAAAGAGCTGACGTATGTATCGTAGTGAAGGTGAGACGGACATGCGCCATGTGCACTTTTCCCCAAATCAATGCTCTGTATCACGTGTGCAGCAATGTCGCAAAAGAGCGTTCCTTTATGAAGCCGCAGGGCAGGCTGCCCATACCTTTGGCCTGAATTTTATCATTAGAAGCGATGAAAGTGCATTACTCCATCAAGATCCTTCTTTTCTAAAACCTGAAGTGAAGAACGCAAAGTCAAAAGAGCAGGAAGATAGAGTCAATTGTCCAAAACGATAAGTGCCAAATTTTCTGCAACTGCGATCTTCAGACAGAAGTCTCCATTGCACACTCGAGGTCTGACATCTTTCTCCAAGTATTCGAGAAAAAAACTATATTCGTGATCAAATTCTGTGCTTCGGCTAACTACAACATCACTGTTAAGAAGAAGGAAAAGGAGGAGAGGTATCAAGACCTCAAATGGAATCTGCAATGATGTGATTAGTGCTCTCGGATGTGCGAAGCTGTCCCTGGTTCGTAACATTAAAGCCATACCCACGTGCCAAAAATATTCCAAGGCATTTGCGAGATGGATGCAGAAAGCCGTCATCCTTGGGTCGCTTCGTATCCTCAACGCAGACGAGGGTTTTGCCGACCTGTGGTGATTTCATCGTGCCCGTCGACCACCCATTTAATGTTCGTAAGACGTAGCAATAGGCGTGCTTTACGGCGGTTCTACTAAGATTCCGGTGTCATTATTAGAGAACGGCTGCACCCAGTGGGATCTTGCTGTGGTTGTTAACCCCCTTTTTAAATTTTATATATAATGGTTTGTACAGTGTAGACTGTACAGCGCATTTTACACTACTGGAACAGCGAAAAATAAACATACAGCCAGTTCAAATCGAAATTCAAATCGAAAAACTGAACGCGCCGAATTTCGATTCAACAGACTTTTGAACTGCCCACTTCAAATTGGTTTTTTTTTAATTGAACTGAACGCGTCAAATGTCGATTCAAAAGACTTTCAAACTGCCCAATTTGATTTGGTTTTCTTCGAATCGAACTGAGAGCTTCGAATGTCGATTCGAAGGACTTTCGAATTCCCCACTTCGAATCATTTTTTTCGCGATTCAAACTAGCCTCTTCGAATTTCTTTCAAATCGACTTTCGACGAGCCTTAAATTATGCACCAGTTCAGTTCGGAACACTATGCATAGTCCTACTAGTTTAATTTAGAAACTCATTAAAAAATATCTTTTTTTACGGCTTAGCTAATTTGTTAATGAAAGTTAAATACAAATACTATGGTATCACATAAAAAGCAGAATATAAAGAATTTTTATGAAATCAATCTCAAATGTGTCGTTTTTCAAATCTAACTTTAGAAATTTTCAACAGGTACCAAGACAGAAAATATAAAGCTAGAAACAGTAATTTATACATAAAATTGTTTTCTAAACTCTTTTTAAATATTCAATTAAAAAATTGCTTAACAATTATTAATCAATTTCCCAGGAATCTAAAGCGAATTAAAAAATGTTGTGCAGTTTTTAAAGTATTTTTTAAGTTTATTTAAAAAATCCATTTTAGTTTTTGCCTAGGAATTTTGATAACATTTTTTAATTTTGTTGTAAGCTTTTAAAATGCTTAGAAAACTTCTAAATGTTGTGTTCGAAATCTTCAAAAATCTACGTTTTGTTATAAACGTTTTGAACTCTTCAAGTTTTAAATTGTTTTGAAATATTTTCGAAACTTCTAAATATATCTTAAACTTACTCGAATTTTTTTCCAAATTAATAATTTCATGGACACTTTTTCAGTTTTAAATAAAAATTGATTTCTTAGATTGAAAATTCCCTAATTTTAAATATATTTTTGTGAAAATTCATGTATTTTGTTAAAAATTAATGTTTGTTAGGTAAAAAATTAATCTTTTCGGTTGAAAATTAAGCTGCGTGGTTAACTTTTTTTAAGAATACATTTTTGTGGCTAAAGGCTCATTATTTTAGTAAACTACTCATTTCTTTAGTTAAAAGTTTCACTGTTCTGTTAAAAACTTGTTTTTTTTTGTTGTTAAAAATCCATTTTTGAACTGCAAATATAACTATTCCATTTTTGCTTGATAATATATCTCTTTTAGTTGAAAACTCATCTATTTTGGTAGGAAATTCATATTTTTGTGATGAAAATTATACATTTTTGTTCAAGTTCCTATCTTTGGCTTAAATACTGAATTCTTCTGCAGAAAATTCGTTTTTTATTGCAATTTCAGTCATTTTTATCCAACTGTGTAAATTAATGGTCTCGAAGGAGACGTTCGAAAATGCCCAGGAAATCACCCCAACGGAGATATGTCTCTGCACTTTCCTCCAGGTGTAATAATACACCTGGATCAAAATTCTCCGTTGGTATGGTTTCCTGGGAATTTTCGAACAACATCTTCTAGAGCGTTAAGTTGATATAAAAATCGTTGGGATAAACCACTTTTAGGATTACAACATTTTTTCGATTTTCCGAAGTTAAACTTCTCGCACACTTGTCCGCGCGTGCAGTTGTACACATGCCATCTAGACACGTGCACAGTTATAAAAAAACGGCTGAAAGTTTAATTAATTTAATTTAATTAATTTTAATAATAAATTGGTAAAAGTTGGAATTTGTGGAGCTAGCTTAATTTTCGCTTCTTTGTACACCTCGAACGTCGTGAACTTGGCGCTGGAGGGGAAGTGGTTCTCAAGATTGCTGGTTTCAATGCACGCACACTGGCACATATGCGGCTTGCCTACATGAAATTTCAAAACTTTGCAAGTCCGCAAATACGTATCGGAGCCAAACAGTTTTTTTAACTTTTCAACTTATTTTTTTTTGTTTTCCCGCCCATACAATAATAAGGATAACTCGCGGCACACCCTGTATATTCTAATTTACAGTTAACATAATGCCATTTGCAAATATTGCTGAAAGTTTCAAATGAATACCACTTGAAACTTCAAAATATGTTTTGATTAATTTACTGTTAGTTCTTTATAAAACACAATTTTATTGAAAACTAAATGAGCTATGATCAGGGTTGGTTAAAGCAACTAATCCCGCCGCAAAAGAAACGTGTACATCGTCCACTCCTGCCCCTTCTATTCTAGAAGGTAAGCAAGAGCAAGAAATTCACGCAAGAAACTTTCGTACAACACTGTTCCTTATAAAGCGGTCTCTAACCGCGGATGACCTTACGCGGTAGACGGGACAGTTGGAGGTGAAGGTTTCACCTCTAGATACTTTTTTGGAGCTACCAACCAAAGAATGTTAGGAGGAACAGTGTTGACGGACCAAATGAAGTGATCCCAGAAGAACAGCCGAGATTTTTTTTAGTTGGCTAGAAAATAGAGCTTTCATACCTCTAAGGCAGCCGGTTATGAGAACCAGGAGATGGACTTTGTAGCCTTGGTCAGCTGGTGCCGAGAATTCCATCATTTAAATTTTCTTAGTCTTCAGATCTTGGAGGACAATATCAGGCTTTATAGCAATAATAAGTTAAGTGGTGGAAAATGAGAAATTCCAGCAGATCTTACACTAATCATTCTCAACAACAAACTCCAGTTCCCCCTAGGCGCATGGCCAGACGAGGATTAAATCAATACAGTAGAAATGCCGTAAATAGTAAAATACATTTAGAGCCGCACTGTGTCTATCTACCCATAGCGTCCGTTACCGCTGCCATACTTAAACAGCGGCCGCGCGAATTGGAGGTGACAACAGTCACCTCTGGATGTTTAATAAAACCACCGTCTGAGCTGCTGCCAATACCCTACTGACTCCTAAATGTTTAAGATGTTCAGTGCATCTTGCGTGCACATTGCCTGTATCCGAAATCCCAATCGGATTAATAGATGCATGATTCACATTTCTCCATATGGCCTTTACATCATTCCTTAACTCGCTATACTTATGTATCTTAGTTGTATAGATTGACTGCAAATTTAAGTTAACTGGACAAGCAATGTCAATGATGTAGACTCTTCCACCTTTTTTTCTCGCATCGCGAAGACAGGTTGATTGGCTCGGATCTAATGCTCCGTTTGAATAGTAACATCTCAACATAAGAAGTAATCTTCGTTTTCTAAAACGAGCATTAGAATGTATCTATAAAAAGGAATCCATTCTGTTTAGAGTCCTAGGTATAGGGCAAGTTTTTGATGTATAATGCCCGCTACATCATCATGTCTGTTCGCATATTCTCTCTGAGCCATTACGCGGCAGCCATCAATAATGTGATCGATGGATTCGTTGGTATCTCTACATAATCGGCACCGGTCAACCACGTCTTGATGTAACATGTGTTTGCATCATTCCTGGTGCTGATACCCTTGTCCTGTATCGCAATGACGAATACTTCCGTCTCGCTATCCACTTCATGTTGATCTAAAGTTTTGGGGTGTTCGCCGTAGATAGATTTCTGTCTCCAGTGTACTTCTAATTCCTTGTTTGTTTCTGCCCTGATATTCAAGGCCTCATCTGATGACAAATTCAAGGGCGTATAGTAATGATCTGTTTTACAGATGGTGCTGCCAGATCTCCTTGAAATATACCCGTCTTAATGCGTATTGATCTAGTCTCTTTGCTTGTCAATGTATGCCATATGCAAATTTTTCTGAAGCTTACGAGCTAGAGCCACGGCAACCGCGGCAACAGTGACTAGATTTTTACTGCCTCGCGAGTTTTTACAACATCCTATTTTTTCTTCTGTAAGGATGTCATTCTCGTCGCAATAAAAATTTATCTATCTGCAATGATAGCCGTAAGACATTTATAAATTGTTGGAAGACACTCATACAAGAAGTTTTGCACCATGCCCGGACCTGGAGCTTTCCAGCTACTTGTCCTTTTCAACACCGCTGAAACATCTAAAGCTGTGATGTTTCTCAACTGCATTTCAGGGCTATTGCTTGCCCTTACTTTCCCCAGTTAAAGCACGCAGTGTCCAAATTGCATCTGTTCATTTTTCCCCAAACACACGACCAGTAGTTAGTCATGTCTTCCAGTTGAGGGACTTCGGTTATTTTGGACTTCGACTTTGATGCCTTCGTGCACTACTTTTGTTGTAAAGACGCAGTCTGGCAGTAAGCACGATTTGTACTTTGGCTTAGTAGTAAATAATTTAAAACATGGAAATGCGATTTCTTCATTTTACACCAAGAAGACAAATTTTTAACAAAACACATGACTTATCAAAAATATACTTAAATTCGTAACGAATTTTTTCGGAAATTCGAAAGGTTCAATATGTTGTTGGAATCGTTAATGGTTAAACAAAAACACGATTCATAGAAAAATTAAATTAAATTTTCAAAAAGAAATTTGCAAACCAAAGTAGTTGAAATTTCAACTGCAGAGTAATAAAAGAGATCTGAAATAAACGGACTTTCAACAAAATAGTTACATTTTTTTATCAATATCAATATTATTCATAAGAATTATGTTTGAGAAAACAATTAATTGATATTGTCTCTTCTCTTATTTTTCTACAAAAAAAAATCCAGAATTTTTGAACAGAAACCAGAATTTGCAATCAAGTAGTTGAATTTTTAATTTAACTGAAAAAGCTAAATTTTCAACTAAAAATGGAATACTTTTAGGTATGTGTGTATTTAATCTCTCTGTATTATGGGGTTAAGGGCCCCCGCTCCCCGTACATATATTGACAATTCCATCCTTAGTCTAACTTAACTACTACTTGTATCATACTATTTCGCCTTACGAAATATAAACAATAATGTTAATTCTACAAATGAGCGATCTTCCAGGGCTTCCCTTTCTTCTTACCATAAAAATGCATTTTCCACGATATTAAAATCAATTTTTGCTTTTTACTGTCCTTTTTCAGGATTACCCATTTGGCTCTGCCCTACTCCCTTGTTTTCCCCTACTTCTTCTAATTAATTCATCCACATCCCTCCCTGTCCATTACCATCCGGAATCCATCTTACACACTCATCTACACTCAACTGTTCTTCCTCTCCTGTACATCTCTCTAATACATATACCCATGACTCCATTTCGTATCCACATACTCTATATAGATTCTCCTATTCATCCATCCAATATCTGTATGATCTCACTCCTTCTCCCATTCTAAGCCAAACATCCCAACTCTTTTTTTCTTCCTTTTTTTATTTTTTGAAGATATTCTGCTTCCCTCTCCCTTTTTTAGCTTTTCTTCAAACCTTCAGGCTCTCTTAATTTGTTCAGTTACCTTTTTCCCTGCATAACTCTTCTCTTGACATGTATTCTGGGCATCTCCAACTGACGCCCATTACCCATCTCAGACATCGTCCGTGTACACTAGAGAGTATACTTTCCTATTACCCAAACCGTTCCTCCTTTCCCTTTCTCCATTAGATTCTCCTCGAAGTCTGGCAGCAGCATATTAAATAGTAACGGACTCAACGGACACCCTCGCCTTAAGCCTCTCCCTGTCCAGAAAACCTGCCCTTTTTTCTTTCCTATCAAACGATGCTTTGAAACCTACGAACAATGCGATTAGCTTCCCTCTCTTTCTCCCTATAGGACCCTGCACAAAATACATTGAAAAATGGTCCAGGTGCAATCTTCCCAAACTAAGATATCTTATAGTTGTTGGTCTCCTGATCACGAACATTCATGTTAGAGTGAAAAAATGAACAGTTTTTCGGAAAAAACAGCTCAAATGTCGATTTTCATGCAGCAAAGGGGGTTGCCACCGACACACAACAAGTGCTTGACGCATCGCTCATAGGAAGAGTCCACTAGGCTGTCTAACTGGCATTTTATAGTTTCGGACCCTCTGATGAATAATGCCGAAGTCCGAAGGTCCGAAAATGAAACGATACGGGGTTGTCCGACTGACACTTTGTAGTTTCGGACCTGCTGATCAATAATATTATTTCAAAAGCTCTAGAAATGGCTAGATAACCTCTTGTTGAAGTAGCGCGGGCATTTTCCAGTAAATACCAAGGTTTTGAAACAGATCTGTGGCATCTCGATAGCCTCTGTCAACCACATGAATGTCGAGTATATGTTCATTTGGTGATACTATCAGTGCAGGTTTCACTAGGTGGCGTCCTTTATGCACACAATATGTCTGCCGCAAAGTGCGGAAGTTGCTACTCTTTTTTATTTAACTATAGGTACCGTCAATGTACACGATAACTCTTGGAATATCTGGATTCGGATCGTACAGCTCATTTGCAAACTCGGTCACATATCGTTCGATATATTCGTCTAACGTAATTGAATCAAAGCCAATATTGAAAGGTGCGAATCGTAGCATCAAGGACTGTCTGACAGTGGCGACAGCAAGACTTACAGCTTGTCGGCTTGAATACTGAATGATCAACTTCAAGAAATCATCGGTAAGTCCCTGTCGCAACTCGCACAAGAACATTAGGAGGTCCTTTTTTGTTACAAACCTATGGCCACCTTGACAGGGTACCGGATCGCAAAAAGTTAAAAGTTCAACAAACTGTTCCTGTGTAATAAGGGAAATAGAATGAAATTCTTCATATGTAAAACTGAGTTCGTCATCAAATCTCGTTGAATTTATTGCCACGCTTCGAACCCTGCAAAAAAAGATGAAGTTGCTGCCCGTTTACAATGTAGGGCCTGTTAATGAAGCGTAAGCCAGGCAACAACGGCGACAAAATACAGCCTGGATCATCTAAGTGGTGTTAGCAAGATTTCACATCTTCTGCAATATAAATATTCAGTGATACGAAAACGTTGTCTCTGCATTCAACTGAAAGCTTATGTATATCACGTACACCATTACGGATCACGTAACCATGATTCGAAGCTTGTGTCGATACGTTTAATCTTAGCCACGAAGGATCACGCTCCATTAACAATATTTCATCAAGGATGGACTGATTGCAGTTAATGCATAGTCTCGTTCGCACAGTTACGATAAGTGCTGGTAAGTTAAAAGCGTCACGTCGACGAATTGCTAATTCGCGGACAGCAGCATGTTCATCCCTATCTATTCGCGCCATTTGTTGTCGAGCAAAAACCCTTTCGCAAAAATAACAGGACCAACGTTTCCTAAACACCATTGCGAAATGGTTCTATTGTACAAAAACTTAGCCTTGTAATAAGAAAAAATAAGACAAATTAGGAATTCTAATCCGCAATGCTGGTAGAATTTCTGAATAAATCCACGAATTTAAATTCTGAAATCTCAGTATCAAATATCAATTATCAGTAATAATCAACAATGTGCTTGAATGTTCCAAAGAGTAAAATAAATAAGCAACTCAATGGCAGTAAATCATACCAAACAACTGATAAAAGGCAAAAAACAAAGAAAAGAATGAAAATTATTTCAAACGACGTGACTATGAGATATTCCTGAAGAGAAAACGTACTCAAGCTCTCAAAATAATTAAGAAACTCATTTGAATTCTCAGGAGCAGTTATCGATAAAATGAAAGATTGATTGATCACTTTGACGAAAATTACAGAATTATTTGCAAAAAGTTTTGCGTGAATGCTATGGCAAAAAACAAAAGAAATATTATTTTATATCCAAAAATATATTCAGAGCATTGGCGCCAACATCTCTGCCAACGAATTGTTTATTCGTCTCGCTTTTTTCAACATTGTTTCACGTTGATTATTATTATTATCGTTATCAACATTTATTTTGCATAATAATTGTGACAGTTTAATAGTTTAATAGTACTCGACATTATTCATCAGCAGGTCCGAAACTATAAAATGTCAGTAGGACAGCCTAGTGGACTGTTCCTATGAGCGATGCGCCAAACACTTCTTGAGTGTCCCTTTGTGTCCCTTTGCTGCATGAAAATCGACATTTGAACCGTTTTTTCCAAAAAACTGTCCATTTTTTCACTCTTTAACACGAATTTTTGTGATCAACGGACCTTTTCTCAATGTATTTTGTGCGGGGTCCTTTCTGTTCTGACCACCAGTACTGTCATCCACTCTTGCGGCCACCCTTCTCCTTTCCAGACCTTGTTGCAGATCTTCCATATCCCATCCCTAACCCCTTCTCCTCCATACTTCATCGCTTCGTTCTCTAACTCATCTTCACCTGTCGCCTTGTTTCTTTTTAACCTATTTATTGCCTCATCCACTTCTCTCGTTATTTCGTTCCCTTCCTCCATTTTTCCTTGGGCTATCCTTCACTTTTCCCTTTTGATCTTATTTTGTTCTCGCTCTTAAAGGCCCTTGAAATAAACCGTCCATCCCTCCATTTCTATTCCTTTATTAACGCCCTTTCTTTCCCCTCTACCGCTAATTATCACATCCTACGCCCTACCTTCGTTAACCGTTTTTTTCTACTTCTGCCTCATATTCCTCCTTTACCCTTTGTCTCTTTCTTTCCAGCATCTTCTCATGTTCTCTTTTTCTCCTGTTATACACATTCTCCCTTTACTCTCGCAGCATTCCAAATATAAGTTCAGCAAGTTCTGATAAAAAAAAACTATTTATTTTGGCTTGAAAAATTCCAAATTGTGCATTTGTTTATATAATTTGTTTGTACAATAAACAAGTATTAATGAATGGAAAAAATTTTGTGTTATACATCAATTGCAATACGATTTCAGCAAGGTGAGAAGAAAGAAACGATATATAAAAAAGTATTAATGCATCTCAACATTTTTTCATTAAACATTATGCGCAATATAATTTCAGCAAGGTCAGAAGAAAAAAAAACATTTATTTTAGCTTGAAATCTACTAAAGTATGCATTATCTTATATACCTTGTTCATAAAATGAACAAATATTAACGTATGGATAATTTGTTTCAGAAAACATAATTGGCAATATAAATGAAATAAAATTAGATGAAAGTTTGATTTCATTTTACTTCAAACTCCAGAAATGTGAATTTGTTTATATATTTTGCTTATCAAATAAACAAATATCAACGGATAGTATCATTTTCTCAGAAAATATAATCGGTAATATCATTCCAATAAGAGTAGAGAAAAAATTATTTTCTGCCTATTAATGTCTGTCATGCACATTTGTTAATAGAAGTTGTTTATGACTTCTGGTTGGCGCGCGATCGTGGAAACAGGCGTGGAAAAACTCAAGTTAGACTTTCGGTAGTTTTTCGGAAGTTAGTACGATTCTAAAGATAGAAAGCTGATCAAACTGTAGCTGTAAGGCTGTAAATCCGAGGGAAGTGTTATCCAAAGTTGGGATTTAGTAGAAGCAGTGAATTTTTCTGTTTTTGCTGTGGCCATTTTGGGGTACAAATAGTGAGGTTATGGAAGAAAACGGGAATGGAAGTGGAGGTCCAGAAGAACACACCAAGAGGGCAGCACGAAACGATTAGCCTGTTCTGGATGACAACAGCGCCATTCAGGGGGAGGGGGGGAGAAAACAGAGTGTAAGTTGACAAGTGAGGGCTCCGAAAAATAATTTTTAACGAAAGAAAAGAAAAGGAGGGATAGACCGAAGAATAATGATGTAAATAAATTGGCGGATGCCAAAAGTGCGGAAAAAATGGGCAAATTCATAATAAAGAATAATGAATTGGCCCTTGGGGTGAGTCTAAAAAAGGCGGCTTTTGGCAAAAGCTAAAAAATTGACAGAACTACAAATGGATCACCGACACGGTCTCACGGGGAGAACAACAAAGAAAAAAATTGAGTGGAAATTATTTGGGCGATGAAGAAGGCGAAAGGGACCACGACGGGGACGGAAGGGAGCATCGAACCGAAGTGAATTTAAGAGTGGGGGTAGAGGACCTAAACAAGGAAGTGTTGGAGATAGGCGTTCAGCCCGCAGTTGTGCCAAATATTATAAGTAGTGCTAACATGGACAATGTCAAGGATCAAGTGGAGGATACCAATGCGACAGAATGGAAGGAGCTACAGGAAATTTTTTGGGAGTTTTGGACAAGTGGTGGAATGAAAAAGGAAAATTAGAGGTCGAGATAGTGTCGGAAGAAGTAGGAAATGTGAAGAAGCTTGTAGAAGAAGTCAGACACAGTGGGGACAAATGGAATGCTGTACTTAAAGTTATAGAAAAATCAAGACAGAAAGAGGAAAAATGAAACAACGAAAAACAGTTATTAAACGAGGAAATAAGGGTACTAAAGAAAACAGTTAATGAACAGAAGGAAAAAATTTCGCCGCTTAAGTGGGCAGAAAATAAAGAAAATACAGGGCCTCATGAATCGAGCCACAAAGACAAGATTTCAGAACGGCCAGAAATTTCACAATCGCAAGTGCAGGAACATTGTAACGGTTTATAATAACGTTGGAACTGCAAATGTGATAACTAAGTTGAATGTTATTGTAGAGGAATCTATGAGAGAAATGGACAATCTTATATTAGTAGGGGACTGGAATGCAATGATAGGTGAGGAGCAAGGAAGGGCAGATGCGGATGAGAGTGAGAGTGGGGTAGATCAAAATTACTTTGAAACAAGATTTACATAAAATCCGATTTTAAATGCAGAAGGGAAAAAATTGATTAATTTTTGTGAGGACCACGGATGGCTAATATTGAATGAAAGTATGAAAGGAGACAGAGAGGGAAAACTAACGTAGATCTGTGGAGCTGGGAGTTCGGTTCTGGACTACGTAACTACAAGAGCCAACGGTGAAGGTAATGTGATTAAAGAATTGAAAATAGAAACAAAAATAGAATCGGACCATCTACCAGTAGAAAAGAAGGAAAAGATGACAGGTTCGTTTTTCATTTTAATGGAAATAGGGAGCCAGGGGTAAGAATGATTTGGGAACTGGATAAGGAAGAGCTGTTTGAAAAAGCTTTGGAACGTAATTCGGAGAAGCCTGAGGAAGGCACTAGCAGGGAGGATAGATGGGAAATAATTATACAGAGCATTAAAAAAGTTGCGTCAGAATTAGGAAAGGTTAAGAAGATAGGATACAACAAAAAAAGATCGATTAGAAAGGGAAATAGTAGTAAAGGGTGGGAACAGGAAAGTAAACCTTTAAAACGTAAGGTCTGGAAAACTTTAAAGAAGTTCCTGAAAACAAAAAGCGACAGGGATAGGGAGGAATTCGTGAAGGAAGGGATAGTTTGAATAAATTGTTTGCAGAAAAGAAACGAGAGAAAAGGGAAGAAAATTGGGGGAAAGTGGCGGAGGGTAAAAAAATGAGTGAGTTTTGGGGGGCAATAGGTAATTTTAGACCTAGGAAAAGAAAAAGGGGCAACAAAATCAAAAAGGAGAAGTGGAAATCTCACTTTCAGAAGTTACTTGAGGCAGATAAAATTAGTGAAGCGGAGACCAGAACTCCTGTTTTGGCGAGAGAAGAGGAGGTAGGTAAAGACCTTATCAGAATAATGGAGGCAGGGAACGGGGAGAGTTTTTTAGAAGAGGAAGAGGGAGAAGATGACCTAAATAGAGAAATAGATGCTAAGGAAGTAGCGCAATGCATAAAAAAGATGAGAAAGGGGAAATTTCCAGGAGAAGACGGGCTGTCAGTAGAATTTCTACAAGGTTTACCTACATGCTAGTTTGAAGAAGTCCACAGATGCATAAATGGTATAAGGAAGGAAGGGAGGATAGGGAGAGGTTGGGAAAAAGCAACAATTTTCCCTATATTCAAAGGAGGAGACGAAAATGATACCGGTAACTTTAGGGGAATATCACTTTCAGATGTGGGATACAAGGTATTGTCTAAAATAATGGACGAAAGAATTACAGGATGATTGGAGAAAAAAGGGCTATATAAAGAAAGCAAGACAGGCTTCAGAAAGGATAGGGCAACAAGAGATCATTTTGTTTGCGCTGAACTCGATGATAAACAACAAGTTAAAAGGGGAAGGGGGAAACTGTACGTAGCTTTCGTAGATTTTAAGAAAGCCTTTGATTTGGTGGACAGATATTCTTTTTGTTAAATTGGAAAAGATTGCGATAAAGGGTAGAATGCTGAGAATGATCAAAACTATATACAGGGAAACTTAAAATGAGGTCATCACGGATGAAGGTGTAATTGAGAGCTTTACGACTAACGGGGGGGTCAGACAAAAAGGAGGTACAGTAATAGAAAACACTAAGGTTTATGCTTTGAAATTTGCTGACGATCTCAGCCTGGTAGCGGATTTTGCTGTCGGTTTAACCGAAATGCTCAGAACTTCAGAAAGATATCTGACCAAAAATAAACTCCAGTTTAATGTAAATAAGACAAAAATCATGATATTTAGCAGAGGAGGGAAGAGAAAGGAAGGGTAAAAATGTAAAATATTAGGAGAAGAATTAGAAGTAGTGGATCGCTATAAGTACTTGGGTTTCTGGTTTTTTACAGCGGTAACTTTTAGTACGCATCTGAAAACTTTAGCAGGAAAAGCACAGAAAGCTATCAACGTAGCATGGGGGGTGATGAAAAGGGCAAGAATAAATAATTTAGGAAGGAGACTCTACTTGTTAGACACTTTAGCAAAGTCAGGGGCCCTATATGGGGTTGAAGTATGGGGATGGGAAAGGTTAAAGGTTATGGAAAAAGTGCAAGGCAGATACATAAAAATGGTAATGGGGATAGATAGAAACACGCCAGATTATATTTGGAGAATGGAAGCAGGGAGAAGAAGTCTAGAAATCGAGGCGAGAAGAAGGGTCAGTAGCTACGTTTTGGAAATTGTGAAAATGGGGCAAGATAGACTATTTAGGATTTGTCTAATAGAGGAATTAAGAGCAATTGATAATAATAATGCATCCAATTGGGGAGAAGTATTGAGAAAAGCGATGGTCGAAGTAGGAGACGGAAAAACATTACGCTTAATGAGGAACTAAGGACATGAAGGCAAAATACAAAGTAATTTAGAACGAGGGGTTATAAGAAAGGCAGAACAAGAAATTCAATCTGATTGGGGACGGATCGACAAATCCAAATACTGTCAGTTATACAAAAATTACAAAGAGGGATTTCAAACGGAGAAATACTGGGATTTAAGGCAGGTTAAACGGGAGTTGAAGGAACAGTGGGCAAGACTGAGATGTGGGAACGTAGATTTGTCAGGCAATAAAGGGTACAGCAATACATTATGTACATTGTGTGGAGTATCGGAAGAAAATTCTGCTCATATTTGGATTTGCGAAAAAGCAAGAAGACTAATTAAAAGGGACCTGGTCAGGGGAGTTGATTCTCGGTTACAAAAAGATCCGCATATCGAAATTGAACAGAAACTAATAATTATTCTGAAAAATAAATTCTCAGAGCGTTTTTTATCTGCCAGATTCTGCTAATTTATGCTTGGGGCTAGCTCTGGGTATTTAGATAAGAACAGTCTATGATGCTCTCTCCTCACATTGTGCCCACATTTCTCTGTCAAAAAATAAAGGCGAATAACATCTCTTTTCATATCGCATGTCAATATCAACCGCCTGTTTGATTGCTAAGGCTCTGCTTCTGCCTCTAGTTGTATAAGGCCACCAATCTTTGGAGGATGGGGTGATGTTGGATCATTAACAGGTTGAGGAAGAACATTAATTACCGCTGCTTGACCATGTGATGCGGCTTTCTCTAACTGGATTTCATTGCCGTCGTTTTTCCACGCCAAATCAACCTGTTGTTTAATCTCCATTGTTCGGACTTCTGTAATGTGTACATTAGTCCTAATATCCTTCACCTTAGCGATAAGATATCTTAGTGTGACTTTCTTTATATTCGTATACTTTGAAGCAATTTTCGTTCTTAAATTGTATCCTTTTTCCATTTTCGTTTTAGACTCCGGACTTTCATAATAGAAACACACTAACTTATTATTCATTGTAGTATCCCACGATGTATTTCTGTCTCGGTGGTTAGCTGCAAATAGCTAAAATAAATTCCTATCACAGTGCAAGAACTTTTGTTCCACCCTATTAAGCTGTTGCGATACTGTGGATAAATAGTTTTAAAATGAGCCTGACAACATTAAAAAATATTGATTATTGCGGAAGTTATTGAAAATGTAAGAAAACATTGAAATTTACCCTATTTTTTCAATATCTACTTAAAAAATGGACAAATTGGCTTTATCTTGGGCTCATTTTGTACAGAATTTTGAGAGCATTCAACCCTTTAGAGAGAATAAATTTAAGCCCTGACATAATCGGAATTAAGTGAACTTTTCAGAACTGGCCAGATTGAGAATCTACATGCAAAAAATCTGGTCGGAGGCAGGTGCCAGATACCATAGAACCAGTATTGTTGTCTGGACACTGGTACGTCGCGTGTTCACAAACCGAATCAATCTGTTCCCGAAGAATTGAAATACTATAGTTCCATTTTCGAATCGATAGATGTCCAGATCACGCGGACAATACAGGGTCTATAGTATCTGGTACCCGCCTCCGTCCAGATTTTTTTACATGTACCATTTTGTTTAGACAAAAAACTAAAATACAATGCATGAACACTTTAAAAAAAATCGTAGTTACAAGGGTTCGGTTCGTAAACCTGAACCTGGAGGGACCCTTTTTCTGGTAGAGTGGACATACACTATTACTTCCATTTAATCAGTCCGGATTTACTATGTTCTAAGAATCGATACCGCGGCGGTTTCGCGATGCGGAGAGCACGGAATGCGCTGCTCAGTCAAGCGTGACAAACAGTTCGAGGGCCGCACTCTCAGCGCGTTAATTGCATCATGCCTCCAAATCCAATTGCAATCGTTCAACGGCTCATCTGTTAACGTTCGGACGGTCAGAATATACTTTCAAGACTACTGCAAGCTATGTCCGAAACCAGCATTCAATCCATGTTTCAGTGTAGTTTCAAATATCGCTTTCAGTTCGTAAGTAGTGACAAAATTGTACTATCTTTTTGCGTTTCAATTTCATGAAATTTTTTCAACTGTTAATTAGTATTTTCTCCATCTGAGATTAATCAGTTGTACTTAAAAACAAACACATGGCAGAATTTGCTCACTACTTATGAACTGCAAATGGCATTTCGCCGAAACTTCATATAAATAATGCGTTAAAGTTGTTCAGAGTCCACCAAATGTGACTAAATGACAGCGTCCTACTCTACTTGGTCTTATCAACTAGTGTAACTTTAATGATACGACCCTCCTACAAATAATCGATTGGAGACGATTAATAACAATTAAGTGTAATCAAAACTTGACTCGGTTTAAATTGTTGATAATTGTTTCAATTGTTCCTAATCGGATTGAATTGAATAAATGCACTTCCCTGCGATACGCCCTTTGCAGTCTTCGTTTGTAACACACATTGAGCGCACGTGCTTTTAGGATATGGATACACTAGAATGTGTTTCCAGGCGGTATACCGAATAAAAAGTCAAAAGTATATGGGTTAACAACATGCAAAAATCATGCCGTTTAACGATGTGACAGTGATATAGTATGATTATCAAGTAGGCAGTTCGAGTTATCGGGTATATTATTGTAAAACGTTTATTTAATTCTTTTTAAATTCATATTGTTGAAATTTGTTTCTTTGGTAGAGTAAAAAATCGCTTGTAAATAATGAAGGCAAAATCAAACTGCTGTAGTGACAACTTAACCTCCAAACCAGAATAATGGATACCCAATTGAAAACGATTGGAAACATTATAGAAGCCAGGATGTCGCCAAAAATTTTTTATTTAGAGTAAATAAATTGTAGTTAACTTATTAAATATTTAGTAGAATAACTTATCCGATCCTTTTAAGTTTCTTGCAATATAACAATTTTGAATTTATAAATAAATTTTATTCAAAATTCTTCAAAATGTCTAGTTTTAAATATTTAGAATATTCAATTTTGAATATTTCTAATAATTTGGTTTTAAATGCCTAGTCATAAAATATTTGAATTCTAAAGGTTTTAAATTATTATATGTAGTGTATTAGATTCAATTAGGTTTCATTAGGTTCAAAATTAAATTAAATACGTGCGGAATGCATCACAACAAGTTTTCATTCTCATCCTAATGAGAAGGTATTGGTTTTATGTAAAAAAAATTAATTTCGCTGATTCCATAAAATGTCGACGTTTTGAGGCCCCTTAGTTCGAAAAAATAATTTTACGTCGGTGTCTGTCGTCTTTGTTGTCTGTAAACATGGTAACATTTGAAGGAATTATTTGATTGGATTGTCCTTTGGCACACTTCATAAGGATATGAAAAGCAAGGTCGAGTTCGTTAGCCAGCTTTTTTTGACGGAAATTAAAAAAGTTATAGAATTTTGAAAATTCTTGAGACCGCTTTTTTTAATATTTGAAAATTTTCAACAGCTATTTATAGTAGAGCAAAACACGGACAATTTATTCCAATTTCTTTTTTTTTATCAAATAAAAATTACCGAAGTTATAGCATTTTTAAAATCCAAAAAAGCAAACGAAAATTAACATTTAAAGCCAACAAAGCGTGACATGGGAAAAAGTCAAGAGAAGAAAAACGTTACTTTTTCTAGGCTCTACAAGTCGCTCTCAACAACTTTATGAATTTTGATTTTAAAAAATCGTAAATTTAAATTTCAATCGCACAAAAAATAATGAATTATTACATTGTCATCCTAATAAGAAGGAGTTGGTTTTATGTAAAAAATGACTGCCGGATTCCATCAAATGTCGACGTTTTGAGACCGCCTGGGTCAGAAAAAATAGTTTTTACATCGGTGTCTGTTCGTCGTCGTTGTCTCATAGTCTGTTAACACGGTAACGGTAACATTTGAAGGAATTATTCGATTGAATTCCCCTTCGGAATTTTGAAAAATTTTGATACCACTTTTTTTAATATTTGAAATTTTTTTCGACAGCTATTTATAATAGATCAAAATACGAACAATCGAAAAAAAACGAATGGAAAAGCAATAACTTTATTTTGCGGTCAAACAAAGCCAGATACGAAAAGAGATAGACCGACAAAAATTGCGCACCTAAAAAATAATAACAAATTTTTCAGGAATTACTTTTATGTAGGATAAGTAGTTTTTGTTTTATTTTCGAAAAACAACATTGAAAATAAAAAAAATTATATTTGTGTACAACGATGCAAGCTACGAGAATAAGTAAGACAACATTTATTCAACCAAAAAAGATTTATGAATTTTTTACAAATATTTTTTTGAAAGGATCAATTTCCATGCATATTATGAATTGTAACTATATAAATTATCTAAATACCCAATCCCAGACAAAGGCACATAAGGCACATAAGGCACATAAGGTATTCGCTAAAGCTGAAAGAGCTTTAAAAAAAAAGTTTTTAATCGTAACATTAGTTATGGATTCGTTGATCTTTAATTTTGAAAGGTCTGTTCACGAATGAAGGAGAAATTCAAAGACTTAGCGCGAATATGAGAATGCACGAATGTGAGAAAAATACAAAGTCCGAGCGCGTAGCGCGAGGCAAATACAAAATCTAGCGCGATAAACACAATTTGCGCGTCCTAGGCGCGCTCAAACTTGCGACATATTTCTATAATTTTGGTAAATTTTTTATTCCACTCTAAAAAAAGGGTTTTTTTGTCTTTACATCCAGTGGTCATTCCCATAATTTCATAAAATCTTATGTAACAGTATGACCTTTCTTTGACATTATAACATCTCGAAGAATAAGAGTTTAATTTAAAATTTACGAATTTTTTGAAACTTTGCGTTTAAAATACTAAAATTAAGAAATTATTAAGTTTAGAAGCCTGAATTTTAAAATGCTATTTTTGAAGTATCTGAATTTTTACTAATTTAAATCAAATCGAAACAAGATAAAAAATTCAAATTTTTCATACATAAATTTCAAATGGCTTAATTTTAAATCAAACAAAGTTAAAGGCTTCTGAATTCATATTGTACTATTTCGAATGCTTTATTCATAAAAAATCTAAAAGGCTTCTAATTTTTACATACATTAGATAGTGAACGTTTAAACTCGATATCGCTATTTTAAATGTTTTAATTATATATTTAAAACGCTCAGTGATCAGAAAACTTACACTTCGAATGGTTGAATTTGCAATTTACATTTATATACTTTAAATAAAACAATTCTCAGCTTTAAAAACTGAAACTTCGATTTTTTTTTGACTGGTGTAAAATTTGTTGTAACCACAAAAAACTTTTATCTCTAATATTATTTTTTAATTGTTTAAATTTATTTAATTAATAACAGCCTGATATTTTTAAATAATAAAATAATAATTTAATCGCTTTTCTGAAGTTTGACGTTTCTAAATTTTCGCTTACTTCTTTTTTAATCTCAACCAATTTTAAAACTTATAAACATTTATAAAATTTCCACTACATTTAACAATTCAAGAGCGCACAATAAAAAATAACAATTTTGCTTCATTAATACAAAATCAACTATTTTATTTTTATCGTGTATCTGGCTTTATATTTATAACATATAATAATAAATAAATAAATATAAAAATTATTTACAAAATGTTGATTTGCTTTGTTTCATAATATATACAGTTTGAAATTTACATTTAACAAAAAAAGTAAATAACGTTCTTTATGTAATTCCCGCCCGACGAAAATGCTGCCACAACGTGGCAAATTCCAACTATCTGATTGGAAACAATTGAAACTTCAAAATGCTTAATCGTTGTCAATAGTTATGGCACAATTAAGAAACGCGAGTCGCAACGATTGAGATATGAGTTCTATCGTTTCTTATCGATCTCAATTGATTATTTCTTATGAAAAGTGTGTTTCGTTAAATTGATCCAATTTGGTCGAAACCAACTTTCCATAAGCATCGTGCAGAGTCCATTTTTCCTATTTTTTGCTTGAGACGGAACCTGGATGTCAAAATCACAAGAAAATTCAAACATTGCTTGTAGCAACTGAGAAAATACTTTATAATATTAAAATACTCACATATTTTATTATTATCCCCAACAGTAAGTCCAAGAAACAACTCAACGTGGAAGCAATAAAAAGATACATTGCATACAATTAAACATGTATGGGACACAGTAACATTTATCTTGAACTATATTTATGTTTAATTAAACATTAATATTGAAAACAAGTAAAATCAACATAACCTAAATCTTATTATCTCAATAACGTTTTTCATTGGATCTAATGTTAATCGTACGTTATACCCTTAGTTAGACACATTCAACCAATTACATACAATTAAACGAATGATTACAGAGCACAAATAACTAAACAAAAATATAGTCGTGTGCCGCTTCCTTCCCACAAGATACATTCATGCCTCTGCAAGCAGCAGTGTCATGATCCAATAAGCACATGGTCTAGCCACTTGAGGGCCCCGTTTCGTCCAAGTCACGCCGCAGCATAATTCCACCATTTTGTTAGTTGAACCGCTCAGTTCGAATTTGACGTGTACTCTCCCCACTCTCCGTGCGAGAAACTATTATAGAAAAATGA
>JAAAKG020189906.1:0-12534 GCA_010014905.2 Druon quercuslanigerum
TATATGTAGATAATTACGTTATTTTTTTTAGAACTGAAAGAGCAACCTCAGCGCATATTATAAAAAATACAACTACTTTTTTCGACTTTAAATCGGCAGTATTCTCACTTGGCAAGGATATTCAAGCGAAATACCAAAGCTGGTAGTTAAGCGCTCGGGTTAAAATGCAACCACTAGATCGCCCATTTGGGGCGACAGAATTTGCCTCTTACCGAAAATCGTTTCCGTAAAAGGGCGACGAGAGGATTCCCCGGACGCAATAAAATAATCCTTTGGCTTTCGGTACCCTAGCGAGACAGAGAATTCCTGAAAATCTGCAATTTTCTACTGAGCCTCGATGCTTGAAATTCAATTTGCGTTCGACAACCAGTACAACCACCCTTTTTCAAAAATTGCATATAAATATAGATTTTACGAAAGTGCAGAATCAGCCATTGTCGAAAGAGAGGAAGACGTTTAAATTGAAAAAAAATTTACATGTCATATTCCATTTTTAATAATCAGAAAAACTTGAAAAAAGAAAGAAGGTTTTAATTTGAAATGGTTTATTTATTATTCCTTACTTTATTTATTATTTATTCGTTTCTTTATTAATAATAAGGTTATACTAATTCAGTTTGCATTTTAGAGAAATAAAAAGGAAAAAGGGAAAGTTTATTAAAAATAAGAAAAAAAGGGCAATTCTTTAAAGAAAGGGAAAAGAGGAAAATAGGGAAAAGATCAAAAAGTTCTGTAATTGATGCCAAATAAATTGGAATTATTGATTATTGTAATAAAAAAGAGAAGAAAACATGAAATTAAACAAATTAGATTAGAATAAGAAAATTAAACCCCAGTCTGGCCATATAAGGCTTGTTCTACTCACACTCTTGGCGCACTATACCAAAGAAAAATGAGGCCAAAAAAATAATAGTTTCTAAGAATGATGGATTTTGATAGAATTGGAGGTTATTATTTTTAGAAAAAGATTCTCTAAAAATTGGTCACATCCAATTTTTGTAAATTACTCTACCCCTTTTTTAGCTATTTTTAATTAAAATTGAAAATTTGAAAGGCTTCAAAGGTAAAATTTGAAGAATAAAAAAAAAGAGAGAGGATATTTCCAGTACGAATGAGCACAACGCAATTTCTCAGTGATTTCCAATTCACTCGGGTGGCTGTGTTTTCAGAATCGCAAAACCGCTGCGGTCAGCATACGTGTGCTATTCTTCATCTCAGATGATGCAGTATTCACTTGCTAGTTTTTGAATACTAACTTGTATGCATTCAGACTGTCGAAAAATAAATAACTTTCTCAAAAATTGAATTTTTTTTTATATTACTTTTTTTATTTTTATTTTTTTTATTTCGATACTTTAGAATAAATAAATAGGTAAAAATTTTGTTTTTACGGAAAAATCTAATGAATTTTTTTATTTTTTTGAACTGCAGAACTAGTTAAATTTATGAGGAAAAGGAGATTCATAAGGAGGAGGAGGAGGATGAAAATGAAGAGGATAATGAGGAGGGGGGGTGAGGAGCAAAATGAGGAGAGGGAGGAGGATGAGGAGGAAAATGAGGAGGGAGAGGAGAAGGAGGAGAAGTTCAAAAAGAAGGAGAAGGAGGAGAAGTTCAAAAAGAAGGAGAAAGAGAAGAAGCAGAAGGAGAAGGTGAAGGAAGTGGTGGAGAAAGAATAGAAGGAGGGGAAAGAACGAAAGGAGAAGGTAGAAAGAGGTGGAGGAGGATAAGGAGGTGGAAGAGACAAAAGGATGAGAGGAGAGGGGTAGATGTGTGATAGATAGTAATGGAGAGGAAAAATGAAATCTTTAGACAAAGAATAAATTATGAATTATTTTCATATTTAAGACTGAAAAAACAATTGAATAGGACTTCAAATTTAAAAAAAATGTATAATTAAGTTTAAATTGTCAACTTGAACATCGTAAAATTGCTTAATTTTGAACAGAAAAGTTAATTTTCAATGAAGAAAGATCAATTTTCTACAAAATAGTTGAACTTTTAACCAAATTTTCAAGAATGTAGTTTAATATTTAAGGCAAAAAAAGTAATTTTTCAGAAGAATTGCATAAACTAAAATATTTTTTTTTAAACTATAGTGAATATTATAATTGCAATGTTTTTTTCTTGATGTTTGTAAAATTACTAATGGATTTTTTTTTAATTGCAGAACTAGTTAAATTTATGAGGAAAAGGAGATTCATAAGGAGGAGGATGAGGAGAAGGAGGGTAATGAGAACGGGGAGGAGGATGAGGAGGATAATGAGAAGAAGGAAGAGGAGGAGGAGGAGGAGAAGTTCAAAAAGGAGACGGAGAAAGAGAAGAAGATGAAGGAAGTGGTGGAGAAGGAATAGCAGGAAGGGAAAGAAGGAAAAGAGGAATTTTTCAGAAGAATTGCATAAACTAAAATATTTTTTTCAACTATACAGAATATTATAATTGCAATGTTTTTTTTTGTCTTGATGTTTGTAAAATTACTAATGGATTTTTTTTTTTAACTGCAGAACTAGTTAAATTTATAAGGAAAAGGAGATTCATAAGGAGGAGGAGGAGGAGGAGGAGGATGATGAGGAGGAGGATAATTAGGAGGGGGAGGAGGATGAGGAGGATAATGAGGAGGGGGAGGATGATGAGGAGGATAATGAGAATGAGGAGGAGGAAGAGGAGGAGGAGAAATTCAAAATGGAGAAGGAGAAAGAGAAGAAAATGAAGGAAGTGGTGAAGACGGAATAGCAGGAAGGGAAAGAAGGAAGAGGAAGAGACAAAGGGATGAGAGGAGAGGGACATCTGTGTGATAGATAGTAAAGAAGAGAAAAAAAAATGAAATCTTTAGACAAAGAATAAATTATGAATTATTTTCATATTTATGATATATTTCCACTGAAATAAACATTAAATTATTAACTAAAAAAGATGAGTTCTCAAAGAATAATGTAATAATAGTTATTTAAACCTAAAAAGGCTAATTAAAAAAATCATTTCTACTAAAATAGTTTAATTCTCTACCAAAATAGTTGAAATTTTAACTAAAAATATCAAGAAGAAAGTTTTAACTTTCAACCCGAAAATATTAATTTTCAAACCAAAGTTAATTTACAACCGAATAGTTAAATTTAGAACTAAAACCCTGACTCTTCAAACGAAAATATTAATTTTTTACAAAGTACATCAAATTTAAATCAATTATTTGATTTTTGACTTAAAAAAAGATGAATTCTCAAAAAAGCTTGCAATAGTTGATATTTTAAACCCAAAATATTTTTATTTAAAATTAAAACCAGTTAAATTTAAACAAAAAAGACGATTTTAAAATTAAAAAATTAATTTAAAAACTTTTTAAACATAACTTTTAATTAATTATTATTAATTTTTAAATATAGAAGAAAAATATAAAATAAAAATGTTTTTAGGTACAGGAAGTCGCTCTAAAACGGAAAACATTTAATTACTCATTAGGAAAGCAAAATTATTATCGATTTTTAATTTTAAATTTTTCGAATTTCGTACATTAAATTCACTTGATAATATGACTCAGAAAACTTGTAGCAAAAATCTAAAAATATAGAGAATAGAATCTTTGAAATCTTATCTTTAATTTGAGCCAATAGAATTTAAAAAATCTTTAGGGGTTCCTGAGTTATAACAAAAAATGTCCAAGCCCGCTGAAACCCGACGGCAAATACGCTTGGACAGTTTTCATCATATCTCCGGAACCCCTGAATATTTTTCAAGTTTTATTGGCTTGAATTAAAAATTAGATGTCAAAGATTTCATCACCTAAATTTAAGATTTTTTCTGCATTTTTTTTGCGTTGAATCACATGTTGAAATTGATTTACGAAATTCGAAAAAATGTTTAAATAAAAAAAAAAACTTCTCTCGTGATAAAACCTCTTCAAAGTGTCAAAAATATCTCTTAGGGAGGTCATTCGACGCGGAATTTCATAAGCTTTCCAATTGTTTTCTTTTTAAGTATCTGGCTTTATTTTCAACCAAGTTATTATGTTCCAAAGTCATAAGAGAATTAGTATAAGTCTCTTTGTCGTCTGTTCTGAAGAATAAAAAATGCAAAAGCGAATAAAAGGAAATTTTTGGACTCGAGAAAGAAGCTCAAAAGGTATTTGCGTAACGCTGACTCAGTTTAGGAACTTTGTCAGGGAAAACCACTGGACATTCCTATGGGACAGGACTTTAGTCAGTGACAGCAAATGTGGCTTCTAAATCTAAGCGAGACATGTTTACAAACCACCCTGATATTCTGGTCGTACATACTGTCCTCAACAACTAAACCAGATCACTGAAGTATTTCGAAATTTGTTGCGGGGACAGGATTTCTACTCAAATCCGGAAAAAAATTCCCTAACAGTTCCAGGTTTTTTCAGGTACACTATTAACGATAAGCGTCGGATTTCTAACTGGTTGACATATTACAAATTAGCCTTGACTTTAAATTATGATAACTCCGTCCAGAATAAAGATAAAAATATTTTTAAAAACACGTTTTAAAGATTATTAAATTCTGCGTCCATTTTTTAAGGTACCAAAAAAATAAATTCATTTTGGTAGCTCCTGTGAAGAGTTGAAGCTAAAGTACGAAATTCCTTAAAAATAGGATTCTTATTATTGTCTTTCTCGTTCGATAATTTAATACCCACAAGGCCAAAACACTTTATCAAGGATTTATTTTAAACAGAATTTAATAAACTTTTTAAATGTTTTTTAAAAATATTTTTATCTATATTATTTATCTGAGCATGCTTGAAAAATTAAACAATATTGATTCAAGGGATTAAAATTTTCTTATACCACCTTTTACAAACCAATATGGCCATCAAATACTATTTTGAAATAGAAAATAATCCACTGTCAAGAGTCAAACGTACCTGAAACACAAAAAAAATTACACCTTAGTATTTAGAACAATAATAATGTTTTAAAACTAATTAAGTCAAAAATCTAACCCTATTAGTTAGTCAAAAAATACGAAAATAATCCATTTTTTACAATAACAGACTTTTTTCAACATTTTGGCTTTTTACGAAATTTTGATCACTGTGTACTTAATTTTATACAAAAACATTGGTCTTTTGTGGAAAAAAAATCAAGAAATTTATTGTAATCACATTTTTCAAATTTAATTGTGGAACGAACCAATGGAAGAAGAAATTTATTTAACTTAAAGAAATGTGAATCGGTTAAAGATTTGACTAATGTTAAAATTATAAATAATAAACAATCAAAAATAATTAAAAAAATGGAAAGGTTTCAAAACATTTAAAAAAAGAGGTTTACTTGTGAAGATTTCGAACAAAAATTTAAAAGATTTTAAGCTTTTTGAAAGGTTTTAAAAAAATATTAAAAAATTTTTTTTTATTTTGAAAAATTAATTTCAGCAAATATTCTTTATAATTCAAAAAAATTTTAAGTTTTTGAGATATTTTGGAAGGTTTCAAAACATAAGACCAATTTTATTAAGGTTTCTGTGAGAATTAATTATTATTAAAAAATATTTCGAAAATTAGAAAAAAAAGCCGAAACCTTTAAAAACAATTTATTTACCGGAAGTTTTAGGAAATATTTGAAATATTTTTTTAAATATTTGAAAGATATAAAAAATTTTAAAATATTTTAAACCATTTTAAAGAAAATTCTGATTTTTAATATTTTTAGCTAAAACTGAGAATAATATAACAAATTTCTTAAGATTCCTGTGTAAATCTCAAATGATTTTTTATTAAATATTATTATATATTTATTATTAATATTATAATATTAATATTATTATTATTAATTTATTAAATTAATGGAATTCATGAAAATTACGGAATTCGCAGAATTCATGGAATTAAAGGAATTTGCGATGGCATTCATGAAATTCGCGGAATTAATTGAATTCATGGAATTGAAAGAATTTACGGAATTCACGGAAATTCAAGGAATTAATTGATTTCGTAGAATTCATGGAAATTAAAGAATTTACGATATTTAAGGAATTTTCGTAATTTATCGAATTCAAGAAATCCGGGGAATTCACGAAATTCAAGGAATTTGCATGATTCGTGGAATTCATGGAATTCATACAATTGAAGGAATTCATGGAATTCAAGAAATTCAGCGAATTGAAGGAATTCACAGAATTCAAGGAATTAATTGAATTCGTAGAATTCACAGAAATAAATGAATTCACGAAATTTATGAAATTTGCGTAATTTATTGAATTTAAGAAATCCGGAAAATTCACGGAATTCAAGGAATTTGCATCATTCGCGGTATTCATGGAATTCATATAATTGAAGGAATTCACGGAAATCAAGGAATTAATTGCATTCGTGGAATTCACGGAAATAAAAGAATTCACGAAATTTATGGAATTTGCGTAATTTATTGAATTCAAGAAATTCGGAGAATTCACGAAATTCAAGGAATTTGCATCATTCGCGGTATTCATGGAATTCATATAATTGAAGGAATTCACGGAAATCAAGGAATTAATTGCATTCGTGGAATTCACGGAAATAAAAGAATTCACGAAATTTATGGAATTTGCGTAATTTATTGAATTCAAGAAATTCGGAGAATTCACGAAATTCAAGGAATTTGCATGATTCGTGGAATTCATGGAATTCATACAATTGAAGAAATTCACGGAATTCAAGAAATTAATTGAATTCGTAGAATTTACGGAAATAAATGAATTCACGAAATTTATGAAATTTGCGTAATTTATTGAATTCAAGAAATCCGGAGAATTCACGGAATTCAAGGAATTTGCATGATTCGTGGTATTCATGGAATTCATATAATTGAAGGAATTCACGGAATCCAAGAAATTCACGGAAATCAAGAAATTAATTGAATTCGTAGAATTTACGGAAATAAAAGAATTCACGAAATTTATGGAATTTGCGTAATTTATTGAATTCAAGAAATCCGGGGAATTCACGAAATTCAAGGAATTTGCATGATTCGTGGAATTCGTGAATTTCTTTATTTTCATGAATTCTATGAAATCAATCAATTCTTTAAATTCCGTGAATTGCATGAATTCCGAGAATTCTGAGCATTACATCAATTTCCCGAATTCTAGGATTCCGCGAATTTCTTGAATTCCGTGAATTAGTTGAATTCCATGAATATAAAATTCTAGAAATCCGGGGAATTCACGGAATTTAAGGAATTTGCATGATTCATAGAATTCATGGAATTCATACAATAAAAGAAATTCAAGTAATTCAAGGAATTAATTAAATTCGCAGAATTCACGGAAATAAAAGAATGGAATTTATGGAATTCAAGAAGTTCACAGAATTGGTGGAATTCAGGAAATTGATGTAACGCTCAGAATTCTCAGTATTCATGCAATTCTACGAAATTAATTAATTCCTTGAATTCCGTGAATTCCACGAATTCAGAGAATTCTGAGCATTACATCAATTTCCCGAATTCCACCAATTCCGTGAATTACTTCAATTCCTTCAAGTATATAAATTCCATGAATATAGAATCCAAGAAATCCGGAGAATTCACGGAATTCGCGTGATTCATGGGATTCATGGAATTAAACGAATTCAAGTAATTCGAATTTCAGAAATTCACGGATTGGTGGAATTCAGGAAATTCGTGGAAGTCCATGAACTCCATACATTACGTAAATTTCCTGATTTCCATGGATTCTCGAATTTCACAAATTACGTGAATTCCCTGATTTTCTTGAAATTCGTGAATTCGATGAATTCTAAGAATCCTGTGAATTTCCTAAATTCTTTGAATTCCGTGAATTCTATAAATTTGTTGAAGTCTATAAATTCCATACATTCCTCAAATTCCGGGAATTCAATTACTTCTTGGAATCTCATGAGTTTCTTGTATTCCGTACGTACCGAGAATTCTTCAATTCCCTGATTCCATGAGCTCCATACATTACGTAAATTTCCTAATTTCCATGGATTCTCGAATTTCATAAATTACGTGAATTCCCTGATTTTCTTGAAATTCGTAAATTCGATGAATTCCACGAATTCTGTGAATTTCCTAAATTCGTTGAATTCTATAAATTCCATAAATTTCTCAAATTCCGGGAATTCAATTACTTCTTTGAATCTCATGAGTTTCTTGTATTCCGTACGTACCGAGAATTCCTCAGTTCCCTGATTTTCTTCAAATCCGTGAATTCCGTGAATTCAATGAATTCTTTAAAATCCACGAATTCTGCGAATTTATTGTATTTTGTGAATTCCGTAAATTCCTTACATAGCGAGAATTCCATGAATTCTTTGAATCTCGTGAATTCCTTGTACTCCATGCGTAACTTAAATACCGTGAATTGCTTTAACTCTGCTATTTCCATGAAATCAGTGAATTCCGGACGTTACATGAATTCCGAGAATTCGTAAAATTCCGTAATTTTCGTGAATTCCACGAATTCCTTAAACTTTATGAATTCCTTGAATACCAATAATAATAAAAAAATTAGCTTTGTCAGAAATTTGTTTTGCCAATAAAAAGTGTTCTGAGAAATGATTTACATTTTTTTTTAAATTTTGCGCTTCAACAGTTGAGACAAGTTGATGCTCTTATTTTAGATCGAAACCTCGCACTGGCAAAAAACAATAATAAAACTACAGAATGATTAACTTTTGTTAAGAAAAGTTAATTTTATTCTCTATTAGATGGTAAAAAACTTGTTCCTGAAATTTAAAAACCAAGGCGACGACTCTGCACTGCTGTTCTTTAAGGTCGCAAGCTCGTTCCACAACCAATGATCCAGGAAAGATGCACAGACAAAAACCAATTCCAAAAATACAAAATGCTTACATTTTGTTGAGAAAAATTGATTTTATGGTCTTTTTAATAGTAAAAAAATCGGAAACGAAATATAAAAACCAAGGCGACGACCTTGGGATGCTCTTATTTTAAGTAGAAAACCCGCACCGTCATAAAACAACCACAAAATGATTAACTTTTGTTAAGAAAAGTTAATTTTATTATCTGTTTAATAATAAAAAAGTTGTTCCTGCAATATAAAAACCAAGGCGACGACTCTGAATTCCTGTTCTTTAAGGTCGCAAGCTCGTCCCACAACCAATGATCCAGGAAAGATGTATAGGCAAAAACCAATCCCAAAAGTACAAAATGCTTACATTTTGTTCGAAAAAAATTATTTTATCATTTCTTTGCTGAACATCTTAATTCTTCACACCCCATCACAGAGAGGACACATCTGGATAGTAGTTTCCAAAGATCCGCATCGCCGCTTGCATCGTAGAAGCAATAATTATTTAATAACAAATCAAGTTTGCTTAACTCAATTGAAAGGTCATCATCGGTGAGTAAGTTGGTTATGGGAAGATGAAGACGGAAGCCAAGGCGTGGTCCTTCAGGTCGTGTTGGGATGATCTTGGGGTGGGATGATCTTGGGATGGAATGATCTTAGAATGGGATGATCTTAGAATGGGATGATCTTGGGATGGGCTGATCTTGGGATGGGATGATCTTGGCATGGGATGATCTTGGAATGGGATGCTCTTAAAATGGAGTTGCTCTTCCTTGAGCGCCACAGCCGATGAGCTAGGAAAGGTGCATCCGTAGACGGGTGGCTCCTGAAGGAGTTGATTTAGCGCCCTCTAAACCGGCCTTAATCTCCGTGGAGATTTGCGGCTGTCTGGGCGAAATTGGCAACCGAGAAGGAGTTCCGAGCTCTCCCAGACCTCGCCTTGCCTCGGCTGGAAACTGCTAACTCAGCGTCACACTGTTTACCCGCAATAAACTTTTTGTCACCAATCCGCGAAACTTTCATCAAAACTCCCATCCGGAGATCTTGCTCTCACACTTCCAACTCGAGTTTCCGGTCTATGTCGGGATGTCGATTTCGACCAGAGACGAAATCCACTCATCTCTTTAAGTAGGTACTAGGTGTCCTAGCATTAAAGATTCGTGAGAACTTCCGACTTTTCACTGAAACTAGTTCTTCTTGCTCAGGTAGATTTTCCATTTGGGACATTATTTTTTTAAAGCTCACTCGCATTGTTAGAAAAACTGGGTTGAAAAAATATTGTTTTACGGAATTTCGAGGATTTTATGAAAGCTAACTCATTGCATTTTAATGAGGTTTCTAGAGAGACTGTTTTCGTATTTAGATTCTGAAGCTGTTTCAGCATAATCTGTATTCAAATCTGAGGAATACATTTTAAAGGAAAATTCAGCGCTTTCTAGTGTTCGAAATCAATACTTATCCGAAAAAAATTAAGTGAAAAATTTACTTCTTTATTATTTTGAATTTTTCTTGTATTAAGAAAAAAGAATAATTTTCTAACAAAAAATACAATTTAAAAAAAAACAGGAATTTTTTAAAGGAAATGGTTGAATTTTTAATTAAAGGAGACAAATTTTCAATCAAATAAATGAATTTTTAACTATTTAGAAGAAAATAAAACAAAAATTAAATAATTTATTTTTAATTTTTTTAAATAATGCTTTATCAAACAGATAAATTTTTACTATGATTAATAATATTTAAATAAAATAATTGAACTTTAGACCAAAAAGATGAATTTTCAACCAAGATAATTAATTTATACCAAAAAAGATCAATTTTCAACTAAAAAAGATAATTTTTCATTATAAAATTAAATAATTGAATTTGCAGTCAAAAAGTGAATTTCCAACCAAAGAAATAAGTCAGTTAAATAAAAAATAATTTTCAACCAAAAAGGAAAGCAATTTTCAACAAAGCGGTTAAATTGTCTGAAAAAATAATAACAAAAGAGTTGAAATTTTAACCGAGTAATTTTATTTTCGGACTAAAAAATTAATTTTTAACTAAAATTATAAATATTTAACTGAAATACTTTAATTCTTAACAGAAAAGATTAATTTTTTAGTTTTAGTTAACTTTTCAGTAGAAGAAATTACATTCAACAAAAAATAACTAACTTAGAAAATAATTATTATATTTTAAAACAAATAAATTAAATTTGCACTGGAATTGTAAATATTTGACTATAATAACTAAATTTCTAACCAAAAGATCAATTTTCAACTAAGATGATAAATAATTAAATGAAATGATTTAATTTTACGCTCAAAAGATAAATTTTCAAATAAAAAATAATTTTCAATAATTATAAAGTTGAAACAAAAAGAAAAAAAATGTTTATCAAAACCTTTTAACGTTTAACCTTTAAGAATTTCTATTAAAAAGATGAATTTTTCACAAAGTAAAAAATTTTTCAAAAAAATGGATGAATGTTTGAGCAAAAAATGTTAATTTTCAGCCAAATAGTTGAAATTTCATTTAAAAAAGATAAAAAAATTTTAATTTAAGATCAAACAGAAATATTTTTTTTTACAAAATTTTTTATGCAAAAAAACAAAAATAAAAATTGAAAAAAGTGAAAGAAAATAAAATGTCAACCAAAAATATAATAGTTCAAATTTCTTAAAAAGACTTATTTACAGCAAAATAGTATTTTTTACTGGAATAGTGAAAGTTTTAGATAAGAAAATTGTTTGTTAAATAAATATTTACATTTTCAACGAGAGATGAATTTTCAATTAAAATCTTGAATCTTCAATAAAAAAAACTAATTTTTAATAAATGAATTTAATTTTTAATCAAGTACAAAATATGCGAGGTAAATACAAAAGAATTCAAATGAATTGGAAATATTTTTTTAAATAAAAAAAACACTGATTTCCGTGAAATTGAAATGAATTTAGAATGATTTAAGGGAAACAAAAAGAATTTGAAAAATTGACAAAAATTCAAAAGAATTGAAAACAATTTAAAAATATGAAAAAATTAATTGAATTCAGTAACCTTAAAATCAGTCTAGAAAAAAGCAATGGAATTAAAAAGAATTTAACGAAATCAAAAAATTTCAAGAGAATTCCAAAGAATTTAAAAGAATTCAGTGCATAATGACAAGAATTCCAAAAATAAGTTCAAATCTCTCTAAATCTTTGAAATCCTTCGAATTTGTACCCAAAAAAAAAATTCAAATAAATTGTAAGTTTGAAATGAGTTTAAAAACATTAAAGAGAATTCAAAAGAACTTAATGAAATTGTCAAAGGAGTTAATGTGAGTTTAAAGATTACAAAATAAATTAAAATTTTTTTTTAAACCTATTGAATGGAATAGAATTGAGTAGAATTATATGACATCTGGCAATATTTCCTGAAGTTCTGGAAAATTTATTAAAATACATGTGAAATTTTTAAAAATATATTAAAACCTTATAGGTCTTTTTTTCGAACCTTAAAAATCCCATAAAATTATTGAAACAAACTTAAATGTAATTTAATTTATATTTTAAAAAAGGATCATTCTCTTTTCGCTCCACTGGGAATCGAAACACAGTACTTGTGACTTCCGGCCAGGTGCTTTTCCATTAAGCTATTAGAGAGATCAAAATAAGAAAAAAATACCCTTAAAAAAATACCCTTAAATCTTAAAAATCCCCTACAATTATTGAAACATATTTAAATGTTTTGGAATCTTTAAAAATACAATAAAATATAAAACCGTGAGTTAAAGTA
>JAAAKG020189906.1:22363-32923 GCA_010014905.2 Druon quercuslanigerum
AAAAATTAGTCGTTTTGTATAAAAAGTCTTATTTTGTAGTTAAAAATATAATTATTTGGTTCAGAATTCTTGAATTTTATTAAAACTTCGTTTTCTTCTATAGAAAATTAATCTTTTAGTTTAAAAATTTATCTTTTTGGTTAAAAATTTAACAATTAGGTTATTAAGTTAAAGCTCTTTCTTGAAAATAAAAAATAAATTTCGTTCTTTCTTTCTTAAAAATTCAACTTTTTGTTTAGAATTCCTGAATTTTCTTGAAAATTCGTCTCTTTAGTTGGAAGTAGAACTGTTTCGGTTTTTTTGTTCATTTTGTAACAAATTTGTTTTTTTTGTTGAAAATTAATCTAATTTAGTTAAAAATTCAAATTTTTCTGGAATTTTATTGAAAATTCTTTTGTTTTGGTAGTAAATTAGTATTGTTGTTTAAAATTTTATATTTTTTTAATATAAAATTCAACTTTTGGTTCAGAGTTATTTTCGGTTAAAAATTTGTATTTTTCGAAAAAAATTAGTCGTTTTGTATAAAAAGTCTTATTTTGTAGTTAAAAATATAATTATTTGGTTCAGAATTCTTGAATTTGATTGAAAGATCGATTTTTTCTATAGAAAATTAATCTTTTTGGTTAAAAATTTACCAATTAGGTTATTAAGTTAAAGCACTTTCTTGAAAATGAAAAATAAATTTCATTCTTTCTTAAAAATTCAACTTTTTAGTTCAAATTCCTGAATTTTATTGGAAATTCGTCTCATTGGTTGGAAGTTGAACTATTTCCTTTTTTTTGTTCGTAACTTTTTGTTAAAATGAAACTGTTACGCAACAAATTTTTTGCTTGTTGAAAATTAATCTAGTTTATTTAAAAATTCAAATTTTCGATTAAGAGTTCTTCCATTTTGTTGAAAATTCATATTTTTTGGTATAAAAAAATGTTGTCTTGAAAGTTCAATAATTTAGTAACAAAATTCATCTATTTTGTAGAAAATTCATTTTTTTATAACTTAAAATTATTTCCTATTAAGAAAAAGTTTAAGTATTCCATTTTTGTTTAAAAATTTACCTTTCTTCGTTAAAAAATTCAATAATAACCGGATTGTCACTTAAAATTCAATTGGGCGCATTTCAACCCCTACCCTGAAAATCAAATTTTTATTTTTATTGTTGATTTATTACCTAAGTTTATAATTCACCATACGGTCATGATCCCTCATTTAAAAAGAAAACCTTTCTTGTTTAAAATATCAAATACTACATTTTTTCTTGAGAATATTATTTCAGTGAAACCCTTCAATAGCCCCCCTTCTATAGTCCTTCCGAGAATTGAGGCCGCGCCGCAGGTTGGTGTAACAGGAGGTGCGCGGGGTGTGCGGCTGTCACTCAGGCGAGAGCTATAATGAGTTAGTTCCCACCCACCGTCAACCCCCACATCGGCGCTATAGAAGAGTTTCACTGTATGTACATATTTTTGTACATAATTTAAATAAATACAGTGAAACTCTGAGACTGTTTTGGGTTTAGGACTGGTAGTGGTAGGGAACAAAGCCGATTGAGTTCCGCTGTGTTTTTTTTTTTTTTGGTTGCCGTGAGCGCCCGCCGCCCCATATCCGAGTTTTACTGCAATGGCATTAGCGGACAAGAGTGTCTTGAGTGTCTCTTTTTTGAAAATAGTGAGGCCTGAAGATCTTTTTTTCAAATTCCCCTACAACGTATACAGAAGTTTAGATAGAAATACAGTTTCGTGCTTGGAACTTGGATAAGATAAATTGCCTTTTCTAGAATGAAGTGTCCCGTGTAAACCGTCTAGATTCTAGAAAAACGAATATCTCGATCGTCTCAATCGAAGACAGCGTCGCGCAATAAATCTTTGATATATAACGCTCGCCTGGAGTCTTTGGAGAATTTGATTCACCTTGTCAAAAATTTGGACAACACCATTCATCCAACTTTCAAACTTGAAGATTGCATTTGTTCTCGAAACTAAAGAAGACAAGCAAAGTTTCTGAGACAGAAAAACAAATCCTCAAACTCCTGACTATT
Source organism: Druon quercuslanigerum (assembly GCA_010014905.2). Taxonomy (NCBI): domain Eukaryota; kingdom Metazoa; phylum Arthropoda; class Insecta; order Hymenoptera; family Cynipidae; genus Druon; species Druon quercuslanigerum. Next base: position 24,396 of record JAAAKG020189906.1, read on the forward strand.
CCGTAATTATAGTTTTCGGATAGATAGTTGGTCTTTTGTCCCAAAATATAAGGTGGATCAATGATAAGCTTTTTTGGTTGAAACAATTGTAATGGATTCAATGCTGTGGTATTGTTGCGGGTGCTGTGAATGGTCCTTTGGTTCTGGCAGCAGCATTAAGAAGGCGTGGTTGGGGGTGGTTATGGCAGGCTATCATCCCCTGATACAGTTTTAACCGATCAGCAAAATTCTCACAGAGTTTTCCAAAACCACTTGAATTAATTTCACTTTTTGCAAAATATTTTTTAAGCATTCCAACAAATTTGCGAGTGTTCTGAAATGTCTTTCAAATTTAAAAAAATTGATCTGAAATTAGTTTTGTAGCTGATTCTACTATTAGTTATTAAAAAAGTGAAGAATCTTACTTACTTAACAGGACTTACAGTAAACCAAAAAATGTCGGCAATAGTCTTCAATAAACGGAAACTCACCTGTAACAAAAAATAAAACCAAATTTAGATATTTGAAATGAATAAATACTTATTTAAAATTCAAGCTTTTTTTTGTCACTGCAAAACTTTATTTTCAAAATTCCATGACTTTTCCCTGGCTCCTTTTTCATTATGCTTGACAATTAATGTTTAAAGACAAAAATTCTAATATTAGCAGATTTTTTATATTAATTAAAAACTCTTTACATTACTTAAAGCTCTTTAAAATTTATTAGAATTAGAAAACTTTTAAGATATCTTCAAACATTTGACATCGTTTGAAGCCTGATAAATATCTTGAAAATAACTTTGAATTTATTTATTATTAGGAATTAAAAATACCCTACAATCTTTGAAATCTTTTTAGTTAAACAAATACTAAATTTCTTCTCAACTGATAAATTTTCAAACTCAAATAAAGAATCCTTAATTAACATAGTTAAATTTTAAACAAAAAATTGAATTCCCAACTAAAAGAATGAATCTAAAACAGAAAAATTTAAATTTTAAAATAAGAAATATAATATTTTATCCAATCATTGAATATTTAAATTTTCAGACAAAAAATTAATTTTTATCTAAAATCATGGAATCTTCAACTGAAATAGTAGTTTTATTTTTAATTTAAGAATAAAATTATTTTTACGCAAAAAAAAAACAAATTTTCAATACAATAGTTAAATTTACGGTAAAGAAATTTTTTCATTAAAAGAAGAAACTAGTTTTTAATTAAATGACTCATTTTTCAACTAAAGAAATAAATCTGCAATTAAAATGATGAATTATTAGTTTAAAAAATTAATTTTCAACAAAACAGTTTACTTTTCAACCAAAAAGAAAAATTTTTAAACAAGGAGAATAACTTTATAAGAAAAAGATTATTTTCAACCAAAAAAGTAGTTTTTTTTAAAAAAACGTTAATTTTCAAAAAAATACATGAATTTTTAATTTAGAAAGACAAATTTACAACCAAATTTTTAATTTTTCAACTAAAAAGGCAAATTTTCAACTCAAAGTAGAACGATTTAATTTTCAGTTGAAAAAATTAATTTTCAACAAAGCTGATAAATTTTCAACCAATTAGAATAATTTTGCACGAAAAAGACGAATTTTCCACAAATGAAAGGAATTAAAAAAAGTTTAATGTTTAAGTAAAAAATATTATTTGTCATCTAAAAAAGTCAAGATTTCAAATAAAAATCGAATAGTTGAATTTTCCGTTAAAATTTAGTTCTTTAAAAAAATTGGATTTTCTGAAAACTAATTAAATTTTCGGTAAAAAATTCCTTCTTGTCCAAAGAGAAAACAATTTTTTAACCAAAAATCTCATTTTTCAAGCAAAGAAATGACTTTTTAAATAAAATTATGAATCTTCTATAAAAAAATAATTTTCAACAAAGGATTTTATTTCTCAACCAAAAAAGATATAATAATAAAAGATTTGAATTACGAAGTTGAATTTTTAACATGAAAAATAATTTTTAAACAGGAAGATTAACTTATCACATTATAAATCATTTTAAACAAAAAAAAATCAATTTTTTAACAAAATACGTGAAGTTTTAACGACAAAAATTAATAGTTCAATTTTCTACTGCAAAAGTTTTAAAAAATTTATTACAATTTAGAAATATTTTCTCTTCGAAATATTACTTTAAGTAGCACCTTTTTTCCATCTAGCCTGAAAAAACGTTACAATTTTTTTTATTCTCTGATGATAACACAGATTCCTTCAAAAATTTGACTTGTAACACATGACAAAATAATGCCTGTATTTTCGAAAAAGAATTCTTTTTTCGAAATTTCTATTAGCTTAAGGGAAAAGGGCCCGACTGGCTATCGGAAGTTCTTTGGTTCGATTCCCAGCGGAGCGAAGAAGAAGATATTTTCTTGGAAAAAAATTAATTTAAAAAATGTTTATTCATCCCTCCATCTAGCCTGAAAAAACGTTACAAATTTCTGTTATTCTCTTATGATAATACAGATTCCTTGAAAATTTTGACTTGTAACACATGACAAAATAATGCCTGTATTTTCGAAAAATGATTCTTTTTTCGAAATTTCTAGTAGCTTAAGGGAAAAGGACCCGACTGGGAATCCCCAGCGGAGCGATGAAGATATTTTCTTAGAAAAAGATTAATTTAAAAAATGTTTATGCATACTTCCATCTAGTCTGAAAAGACGTTACAAATTTCTGTTATTCTCTTATGATAATACAGATTCCTTGAAAAATTTGAATTGTAATACCTGGAAAAATAATGCCTGTATTTTTAAAAAAGGATTCTTCTTTAGAAATCTCTAGTAGCCTTAAGGGAAAAAGACCCAACTAGCAATCCCCAGCGGAGCGAAGAAGATATTTTTTTAGAAAAAAATTAATTTAAAAAATGTTTATTTATACCTCCATCTAGCCTGAAAACACATTACAATTTTTTGTTAATCTCCGATGATAATACAGATTCCTTGAAAGTTGTGTCTTGTAACACCTGACAAAATAATGCCTGTATTTTTTAAAAAAGGATTCTTTTTTCGAAATTTCTAGTAGCTTAAGGGAAAAGGACCCGACTGGCAATCCTCAGCGGAGCGAAGAAGACATTTTTTTAGAAAAAAATTAATTTAAAAAATGTTGATTCATAGTTCCATCTAGTCTTAAAAGACGTTAAAAATTTCTGTTATTCTCTGATGATAATACAGACTCCTTGAAAAATTTGACACATAACACCTGGCCCAATAATGCCCGTATTTTTGAAAAAGCATTTTTGTTTTGAAATCTCTAGCAGCTTAAGGGAAAAGGGTCTGACTGGCGATCCCCAGCGGAGCGAAGAAGATAAAAAAAAAAATTAATTTAAAAGTGTTTATACACCGATCCATCTAGTCTTAAAAGACGTTAAAAATTTATGTTATTCTCTGATGATAATACAGACTCCTTGAAAAATTTGATATGTAACACCTGGCCAAATAATGCCTGTATTTCCGAAAAAAATATTCTTTTTCCAATCTCTCCAATAGCTTAATGGAAATGCACCCAACCAGCAATCGAAATTTCTGTGGTTTTATTCCCAGCGGAGCGAAGGAGAATATATTTTCTTAGAAAAAAATTAAATTCGGAATATTTATTCATAGCTTCATGTAGTCTGAAAAAACGTTACAAATTTATTTTATTATCTGATTCTTTTTTCGAAATCTCTAGTCTAATCTAATCTATCTAATCTATCTAATCTATCTAATCTAATCTCTACTCTAGGGAAAAGGGCCCAAATGGCAATCGGAAGATCCGTGGCTCGATTTCCAGCGGAGCGAAAAATATGTTTTCTCAGAACAAAATTAATTTAAAAAATGTTTATTCATAGCTTCATCTTGTCTGAAAAGACGTAACAAATTTCTGTTATTCTCTGATGATAATACAGATTTCTTGAAAAATATAAACCATGATTTTTTTAAAACAAATTCCCCGCAAGTTTAGATAAAGTATAAGACACTTATCTAAATTGCAAATAATTACTAAAATAGTTCACCTGTTTAAAAAACCCTGTTTTTTCTATGAATATAAAATATAAACATATAAATATTATAAAAAAGTATTTTACGTGAAGAGCGATAAAGCTTTAATTAAATTAACATATCAAACTGGCGCTGGAGACCGGTAATTACATTAACATTACAAACATTTATACGCCCTCTATCTCTTGGGCGGAACATATGTACATTGTACCTACATCCGAGAGATATAATTTCATGAATGTGAAACAATAGAAAATTTTCCTTTAAAGAAGATGGTACCATAAAAATCCGAGAAAAATTATTATTCTTCTTGGCATGAAATAACTGTTATCACTGATCACTTCCTCAAAGATAAACTCTTAAGAAGCTCCCTATGTTATGCAATTCAGGTATCGTAGATCAGATGTAGAAATTTTTTTTGCTATTTTATTCCTTGAGTCGTAAAGAGTTCTCTATAATTCATGAAGCTCATTTTAATTAACGTTTCGTTGTACGTGATTTGTTTGCTGATACATAAAATATGGTGAAAGAGTACGTGTCGGAAATATAGAAACTTTTGGTTTTCTTTGCCAAGTTCATGGTCCTAATCAGAAATGTAAACAGATTTTATTTACTAAATCCGAAAGTCAATTGATCTTAATTAGGTTGTAATGCGTTTCAGTAAATAAAAGATTTTATTTAAAAAAAAAAAAAAAAATTCGCTCCGCTGGGAATCGAACCACAAAACTTCCAACTACCGTTTTGGGCGCTTTTCCCTTAAGCTAAAAAGGACTTTGAAAGAAGAATCCTTTTTCAAAAATATAGGCATTATTTTGCCAGGTGTTACAAGTCAAAATTTTCAAGGAATCTGTTTTATCATCAGAGAATAACAGAAAACTGTATCGTCTTTTCAGAGTAGGTGGAGCACTAGTAGCTTAAGGGAAAATCAACCAAGCGGCAATCGAAAGTTGTGTGGTTCAATTCCCAGTGGAGCAACAAAAATGTAATCTATAAAAAAACTTTTGTTTCTCTTTATTTTTATATTTTTTATGTACTTGATTTTAAATCTAAAGGTGTCAAATTTGATCAAAAAGTGGGTCAAATTGTTGTAAAATGTAAAAATATTTAAGATTTATTGAGTAAGCCATGAATATAATTTGTAATTTTTGGTATGTATTTATCAACTTTTTCTCCATTGTGCAACGCTTTGATCAACATTTTGGTCGAAATACGAAACCTTCGATTTATTGTGAAATAATTACATCTTCTAGAAAGAAAAATGCAATCTCTGCAAAAAAATATTGCCAATAATTACTACTGCGAAATGCGAAATTTAAATAAAGATTCTGTCAAAAGAGGTATATTTATTTATATATTAATTTATTTATATTTATATTTATTTATATTAATTTTCTATCAAAAACGAGAAAAACATTAAGCCAATGTTAAGCAAAATAATATTATTTTATCAATCAAATAACTGAATTAAAAAATAAAATATTTAAAAAAAATTCTATTTTCCAATAAATAATTGAACTTTCCAGGAAAAGAGTGGTATTTTAAATCAAGAAAAAAACTTAAAAATATTGATCTATTTTCTACAAAAAAATTGATTTTTGACCAAATAATTGAAATATCATAAAAATACGAATTTTCAACAAGAATTGCATTTTTCATTAATAAAAAATGCAACAAAAGTGTGGAATTTTCAAGTGAAAAAGAATTTTTTTACAAAACAATCTTATTTTCAACCTAATAGTTAAATTTGCTACAAAATTTTTTAAGTTTCAAGACAAAAATATTTTTTTTACAAAACAGTGAAACTTTCAACCTGAAGATATTAATTCTCAAGAAAAAATTACATTTAGAAACACATAGTTAAATTTTTAATAAAATTGTTACATCATCAATGACAACAGATTAACTCACAATAAAAAAAAGAATGTTCTACAAACACACAGAAAAAATTTTAATGAAAATGTTAATTTTCAAGTAAAAGAAAATAGAATTTACAAACCGAAAACAAAAATTATTTATAATGAAAAAGCATCCTATTCATTTTTGTTAAAAAATGTATCCTTTTTATTTAAAAATCCACTATTTGTTCATGGAATCATGTATTTTTAAAAAATTCGTCTTTTTTGGTAGAGAGTTACTTTTTCGGTTGAAAATTTGTTTTTTTGGTTTTAAAATTCATCTCTTTTTGTAAAAATTTAATCTTTTTTGGTTAAAAGATCAACTGTTTTGTTTAAAATTCTTCTTCATCAGTTGAAAATTTATTTATTAGAGAAATCCTAATTTTTTATTTGTCCTCTTGGCTTGAACTGTTTTATTGAAAAATTTTCATTTTAATTAAAATTTTTTGAAATAAATTTAAATTATTTTTTTTCAATTCTACCACTTGGTTGAAAATTTGACTATTTAGTTAAAAATTCTGGGTTGAAAGTTAATTGTTTATGGCAAAAAGACATCTTTGTTGTTTGAAATACATAAGTAAATTAAAAAATTTTAATACTTTTTCAGCCGCCATAAATTCTCCATGCTCCTGTCTGAATATTCCAACCATTATTTTATCTAGAAAGCTAAAAGGGTTTACAATTCCATTTTATCTTCTTCAATTACACCTGTCACATTTACAATCTTCAAGACGCTCCTGAAGTACAAGTTTTAATTATGCTGTTGCAGAGGCAGTCTTCGCGTCTGCTCGCGCAGTATGGCGATACCATTCAGCACCCTCGCGTTATCCCACTACCATTCGAGAGATAAAAAAAAATGAAAAAGGACTCGCCTTCAAACAGAGGGAAGGAAAAAAAACCCTCATTAGGAGACCAGACTGATGCACGTTTAAATGAGATCCGCAGCCTCAACAGTCGCGAGACGAGCGTCAGGATTTTTTAAAGCTGTTCCTTTGCAGACTTCTCCTCTCCTTTTCACAATTTTCTCTTGGCCTTTTCCCATCGCCTAAATTACTCCCACCAGGTTTAACTCATTCTCCGCACTTAGTTTGCTGCCCCGAAAAAGAATGGAGATCATCCGCTCATTATACGACTTGAATTTCAGATAGGGTTTGGGTAGAGTTTGCCGTGTAATGTTGCAGCTATCGTGATCATTATCATCTTAGAGGAAAATATCGTGACCCCGCACATTGAGTTTGTAATAAAAACATCCATGTGGACAATATTTAACAAACAGCGTAAAAATGTACTGAAACCAAATCAAAACATACTTGGTTTATCAAGAGGATAAACACAACTAAAGTTCAAAAAGAGTTTATAAAAAAATCAGCTGAGACTAAATTAAACCCTTTATTGTTTTTATTGTGGATAGACTGTTTCTAGGAGTTGAGTATTGATTCCATGAGGGATCCGAGTGAATGCTCCTGCTGGTGCATGTTTCTCCTGCCCTTTTCACAATTTTCTCTTGGCCTTTTCCCATCGTCTAAATTACTCCCACTAGGTTTAACTCATTCTCCGCACTTAGTTTGCTGCCCCGAAAAAGAATGGAGATCATCCGCTCATTATACGACTTGAATTTCAGATAGGGTTTGGGTAGAGTTTGCCGTGTAATGTTGCAGCTATCGTGATCATTATCATCTTAGAGGAAAATATCGTGACCCCGCACATTGAGTTTGTAATAAAAACATCCATGTGGACAATATTTAACAAACAGCGTAAAAATGTACTGAAACCAAATCAAAACATACTTGGTTTATCAAGAGGATAAACACAACTAAAGTTCAAAAAGAGTTTATAAAAAAATCAGCTGAGACTAAATTAAACCCTTTATTGTTTTTATTGTGGATAGACTGTTTCTAGGAGTTGAGTATTGATTCCATGAGGGATCCGAGTGAATGCTCCTGCTGGTGCATGTTTCTCCTGCCCTTTTCACAATTTTCTCTTGGCCTTTTCCCATCGTCTAAATTACTCCCACTAGGTTTAACTCATTCTCCGCAATTAGTTTGCTGCCCCGAAAAACAATAGAGATCATGCCCTCATTAAACGACTTGAATTTCAGATAGGATCAGTGGTAGGGATTATGATTTCTGCGATAAGAAAATCAAAGAAGACCACTGAATGTACGCATTAATTGCTACTTTGATCAATTATAAACATCAAGAGGGTCAACTGTGTGAATAACATTCTTAAATTTTAGGCAATGACGCAAAATAATTTAGTGAAAAGCTTGCTATTTGGGTAAAGTTTGTCGTTTAATAGATTCAGCTATCGTGATCATTGTCATCTTACAAGAAAATATTATGATACCGCACATTAAGTCATATGGACAATATTTAACAAACAGCGTAAAAATGTACTGAAACTAAATTGAATACCGAATTGTTTTTAAGTGTGGATAGACTGTTTCTAGGAGTTGAATGTTGAATCTATGAGGGACCTAACTGAATGTACGCATTAATTGCTACTTTGATAAATTGTGAACATCAAGAGGATCAACTGTGGTAATAACATCCTTAAATTTTTGTAATGAAACAAAATAATTTAGTGAAAAGCTTGCTCATTGGGTAGACTTTGTAGTTTAATATATTCAGCTATCGTGATCATTATCATCTCAGAGGAAAAGATT
>JAAAKG020189906.1:33023-50853 GCA_010014905.2 Druon quercuslanigerum
TTTACAAACAGCGTCAAAATGCACAGAAATTAAATTGAATTCCGTATTGTTTTTAACTGTGGATGGACTGTTTCTAGAGTTGAATTTTGAATCCATGAGGAATCCAACTGAATGTACGAATTAATTGCTACTTTGATCAATTGTAAACATCAAGAGGATCAACTGTGGTAATAACATCCTTAAATTTTTGTAATGAAGCAAAATAATTTAGTGACAAGCTTGCTCATTGGGTAGACTTTGTAGTTTAATATATTCAGCTATCGTGATCATTATCATCTCAGAGGAAAAGATTGTGGCCCCGCTCATTGCGTTTGTAATAAAGACAGCCATGTGGACAATATTCAACAAACAGCGTAAAAATGTACTGAAACCAAATCAAACCATACTCGGTTAAAAATGAGTTTATAAAAAAATCAGCTGAAACTAAATTAAATCCTTTATTGTTTTTATTGCGGATGGACTGTTTCTAGAAGTCGAATGTTGAATCCATAAGGGATCCGATTGAATGTACGCATTAATTGCTACTTTGATAAATTTTAAACATCAAGAGAATCAACTTTGACAATAACATCCCTAAATTTTGAAAACAAAGCAAAATAATTTAGTAAAAAGCTTGCTCTTTGGGTAGACTTTGCAGTTTAATAGATTCAGCTATCGTGATCATTGCCATCTTACAAGAAAATATTGTGACACCGCACATTAAGTTTGTGATAAAGACAGTCACGGGGAGAATATTTTACAAACAGCGTCAAAATGCACAGAAATTAAATTGAATTCCGTATTGTTTTTAACTGTGGATGGACTGTTTCTAGGAGTTGAATTTTGAATCCATGAGGAATCCAACTGAATGTACGCATTAATTGCTACTTTGATAAATTGTAAACATCATGAGGATCAAATGTGGCAATACCATCCTACAATTTTTGTAATGAAGCAAAATAATTTAGTGAAAAGCTTGCTCTTGGGGTAAAGTTTGCCGTTTAATAGATGCAGCTATCGTGATCATTGTCATCTTAGAGGAAAATATTGTGACCCCGCACATTGAGTTTGTAATAAAGACAGCCATGTGGACAATATTTAACAAATAGCGTCAAAATGTACTGAAACTAAATTGACTTAATTGGTTTAAATCATTCTCTGCACTTAGTTTGCTGCCCCGAAAAAGAATGGAGATTATGTCCTCATTAAACGGCTTGAATTTCAGATAGGATTAGTGGTAAGGATTAGGATTTCTGCGATAAGAGAATCAAAGAAGACCACTAAATTTACGCATTAATTGCTACATGAAAAAAATTGCAAACATCAAGAGGGTCAACAATGTCATTAACATCCCTAAATCTTGAAAACAAAGCTAAATAATTTAGTAAAAAGCTTGCTCTTTGGGTAGAGTTTGCCGTTTAATAGATGCAGCTATCGTGATCATTGTCATCTTAGAGGAAAATGTTGTGGCCGCGCTCATTGAATTTGTAATAAAGACAATCATGTGAACAATATTTGACAAATTCATTATCTCATTCTCCGCAATTAGTTTGCTGCTCCGAAAAAGAATGGAGATCATGCCCTCATTAAACGACTTGAATTTCGGATAGTATCAGTGGTAGGGATTAGAATTTCTGCGACGAGGGAGTCAAACGAGAAGGACATTATCAAGCTAGAATTGTGTACTGGGAGTTTTGTAGATTTTATTTTCCCTCTTAACCTCTTTTTAAAAAATTCCTCTTTCACCCCTTTTTCAAGAAACTTAATATAGCCCAATAATAAAAACCAATCAAAGCTGCTCAATCAAGACCTTTTCAGAGTTTTTTATTGTCCTTTAACAGTTTTCTCATGCCTTTTTCCATTGCCTAAATTATTCCCAGCCGGCTCAACTTATTTTCCGCACTTAGTTCGCTGCCCCAAAAAAGAATGGAGATCTTGAACTTTTAAAACGATTTGAATTTCCGATGAGTTCAATGGCCGGGATTTAAGATCACTCCGAATATTTTTGTTAAAAAGTCATCTTGCCTGGTAGCACATTCAACTGTTTGAAAACAAAGACGATTTTTCCATACAAAAAGTGCATTTTAATACAAATACTTTGCCTTCAACTAAAATAATAGCGCTTTCAACATTGAAAGAAAAAATTTCAATAAAACAGTTAAATTTTCAACCTAATTAACTCATTAGAAATTAAAAAATTAAATTGAAAATGCAGATGCAGCTATCGTGATCATTATCATCTTACAGGAAAATATTGCCATTCCGCACATTAAGTTTGCAATAAAGACTGTCTTCGGGAAAATATTTAAGAAACAGCGTCAAAATGTAAAAAAACCCAAATTAAGCGATTCTTGCTTTTTTAAATGAAATAATATTTTATCAGAAAACTGAAATTTTGCTGAAAAATGTTTACCTTTCAGGTAATGAATAGCCCCGTTTTTCATATCATCCTCGCCTCATTTCTAGTTTTATCTGTTTCACTCTCCATTAAACGTGCAAATATAAACTGAAAATATCCTACTCCGAGAGAAATATTCTGGCATACGCTTTTCACTTGTTCTGACAGTATTAAATTTCATGGGACCAAACCCGGGTTAACTCTAGCTTTATAAATGAAATATTAGTAATGCTAATCAGGAAAAAGAAATGGTTTTAAAATATGATATGATTTTAGTGATTTTAGTACTACCATTTTTAAGTGCTTTAATTTCACGGAATCTATGATCTAAAAGCATAGAGTTCAAAAACTGAAAAAGGGCGTGGTCAAATGCCTGAAACTTTGAGACCTATGCTTTAAAAGCAAGGATTCCAAGATCTTAGTTCTCGCGCTAAAGTATAATAAAATTTAGGAGTAGTGCCGTGATTTACTGAATTTTAAACTAAAAACGATGAATTTTTAAAAAATAAAAAAATTTTCAGTTAAATTAATTAATTTTCACAACAAAAAAAAAAGAATTTTCAAATATTAGTTCAATTTTTAATCAATCGATAATCAATCGAATCGAAAAATATAAATTTACAACAAATTACATAAATCTGCAATTCAATTGTTTAATTATCAACTAAGGATACATTTTTTACGAAAAATACAATAGTTACATTTTCAGTTATAAAAATTAATTTTTGACCATAAAAATCGAATTTTGAACAAAAACTTGTAAATCTTTCCAAATCCCTTAAAATATTTAAAGTTCCTTAAAATGCATAAAAATCCCGTAAATCCTTAAAATTTATTTTAAAATCCTTAAACTCCCTTAAATCTACTGAAATCTCTAGAAATCCCACAATAATGATCAAATTTTAAAAGCCTCTAAAATCTCGCAAAATCACACACAATTTGACAACGCAGCTTGAAATCCCTTAAAATCTTTGATATTTCTTAAATTCCTTAAAATCTTTGAAACCCGTTGGCATTCACCGAAATCTATTTAAAAACCTTAAATTCTGTTGAAATCCCATAAAATTTATAAAAAAAGACGGTTAGGAGGGGAAAGGGGAGTGAGGTGATGGGTAGTGGAGAAGTGATGGTGAGTAAGGGTGAGGAAGTAGGGGAAGGAAACTGTGACGTGCGGAGGTACCGAACGGAGAGGTGGAAAGGGAATGTAAGGAAAAGGACGTGATAAATGATGGAGGTGGGGAAGGAGAAAGGAATTGGATGGATGGTATAAGTGGGGAAAGGTCGAACGTGGAAGGAGGTGTAAGGTGATGGTTAGTAGCGAAGTGAGGATGAGTAGGGAAGAAGTAAGTTAAGAAAACTGAGGGGTGAGGAAGAACGGGAAGTAAGGGGTACTGAAGGTGGAGTAGGAGAAGGAAAAATAAGATAGTTAGTAGGGGAAGTTAGGAGAGAGGTAGTAGATGCCGCTTTAGTAGCGGAAGGAAGGGAAAGGCAGAGGAAGTAAAGGGAGAGTGAGAGGAGGGATAAAAAGGAGAGGTGAAAGCGGAATTATACGATGGAGAGTAGAAGAAAGGAGGAGAGTAGAGGAAAAAAAGAAGGTAGTAGAGAGCCAATTAGTCAGAAGGAAACATCAATTCTTAAAGGTCTTTCTTAAAACTGAATTGAATTTCGTTTCAATATGAATTGAAAGTAGATTGGGGAAAGAAGAGCGTGACGAGGGAATGAAATTAGCATATTAAAGGCTTGAATCGACGTCGAAATTTGGAGTGAAAAACTACCTTGTAGTATACAGAAGAGACAGAAGCCTGCTCGATGAGTGAGTCAGCTGGTATGCTCATTTTTATCGGAAGTTACGGCGTGAATCTCTTATCGGAAATTTCTCAAAGACCTATTGGATACCGACAGCAGGATATCGATAGTTACCAGCATTGTGTAAAAGCTTCCATTTAAGAAAATAAATTTTTTCTCAAGCAGAGAATCATAAAAAATAGATCCAATATGAAATTTTTTCAATTATATATCTCAAGCCAAAGGGGCATTAAAACCTCGTCCTAAAGTCCTCTGAATAAATAAATTCCCCATAAATGCAATCAGAAAAATTAAATCTTCATTGTTCATATCTAGGCTATGCTCAAATGAATACTTCAAAGAAAACCTTTCTAGCGATAAAGAATGCTGATTATCAGGAAAATCTCTGATTTTTTTTTCTTTTTTTGTATGTCTTTAGTGACTATGCTAAACGAGTACTAATCCCCTTTACTCTTTTGCTGCTTTCAAAGTACCTTTGCTCTTTGTACCGAAACAATGGCGCTTTATACTCGTTTGCTCATGAAATACACATAGAGATTGGAAATGAAACCAGAACCTGTTGCCACCGACCGGCTTCCAGAATGACGAGGAAATTGGATTTTTCGAAGCAGTTTACGCTGCAAGGCAGTCAGGTCGGGAGACGTGACTTTTAAATAAATAGCAATTACCCTTAACGAGCGCGAAGACACGTCAAGTTGACAAGAAAAGTGTGTTACTTTCAAAATATATTTTTTTCCATAGAATAGAATTTAAAGAAAGTTCTGAGAAAATGTTTATCGTAAAGTGCAAAAGTAGGTGTAGGGTTCTACCAGAGTACCGCTATTAAAGCACAAGGTCGGATACTTTCCGGACAGACCATAATAATTATTAGTTTGAAATCTAATTACTTAGTGCCCATATTGTCTAGTTTAATTTGAATCAAAGGCATGAGTAATGAGTATATCGATTCCATAGCAGAGTTGTCGCTTATGCTATTTGCCTCGGTTGATTTGTCCTAACTTTACTCTAACTCTAAGCTTTGTCGCAGTCAATATGAGCATATCTAAAATCTAGAACTGGGAACATTCCCAAGCTCAAAACCAGGCACTAATGAGCTGAAGCAACAATGGCAAGAGCTAGCGTCGACAGGGTTTATCACTCTATGTGCACTGTATATTCGGTTTGGTTTGAATGCATGATCGGTGAAATAGGAAGTGGAGAGTACACCGAACTGTTACCTTTGTGCAGTGCACTACACCACTAAATTCACGCATTAATTGCTACTTTCATAAATTGCAAACATCAAGAGAATCAACTATGGCAATACCATCCTTAAATTTTTGTAATGAAACAAAATAATTTAGTTAAAAGCTTGCTCATTGGTAGAGTTTGCCGTTTAATAGATGCAGCTATCGTGATCATTGTCATCTTACAAGAAAATATTGTGATGCCCCACATTAAGTTTGTAATAAAGACAGTCATGGGGACAATATTTAACAAACAGCGTAAAAATGTACTGAAACTCAATTGAATTCCTTATTGTTTTTAACTGCGGATGGACACTTTCTAGGAGTTGAATGTTGAATCCATGAGGGATCCGACTGAATGTTCGTGCTGGCGAACAGTCATCACAGTGGAGAGTCCATTGGGGGCAGTGACTACACTTAACACTCCTGAGGTCTGGGAAGAGCGGGTACTTCGTATAAATACCAACCCTAATGTTTCCGTGGCCTTATCCCAACGACATGCCATTTCCTCAAGTGAAGTTGTTGAGTCGCAATGGACGAAATTGTGTGCAACGGTGCACTTTCGGAATTCTGTGTAAAACGCAACCACACTACCCCAGAAACAGCAATTGGGACGTTCAGAAACTTTAATCTGTTTATCGAAACTAGCCAAGAGAAATTTTATGTCTTAGAGCCAAAAATTCTCTTAGAAGAGGGTGATTTTTGAGGAAAATACGGGAAATAAAATTAATGTATACGTGCAATATCGACACATAACGAAATGAATTTTAAACCCAAATGTATGCATTTTTACAACAACAGTAGGATTTCAAGCTGAAAAGTCGAATGTTTTAGAGATAGATGAATTTTTAAAAATCAATTCTTTTTTTAACAAAACATTTGCATTTATAAAGAAATAGTTCGAAATCTAAGCAAAATCGAGAAACTTTTTTGAAAGATGATTGCATTTTTAAAAGAAAGCTTAATTTTTAAACAAAGAATATGACTTTTCTACAATAAAAGATAAAAATTTAATCGATGAGTATGAATTAAAAAAAAAATTGATTTTTGACCAAACAAATGGTAGAATAAAACAAATTATTTAAAATTCGACAAAAAAAGTTGCATTGAAAGCCACGCAGTTAAACATTTTACCATAAATAATTATTTTTTTAATCAAAATTTGAAGCTTTCAACAAAACAGTTATACTTTCTACCGAAGAAGATGATTTTGACAAAACAAATAAATTTTTAACCAAATAAATCAATTTTTAAATAAATACTTGAATTCTACACGAATTAGTTAAATTTTCTACCAAAAGAATAAAATTTTAACACAGAATCTTAACTTTTTACCAAAAAGATCAATTTTTAACGAAACAGTCCAATTTTCAATAAAATTGTCGAAAATTAAAAAAAAATCTAATCCACCCTACAAAAAATGAGTCAATTTTTTATTACATTGTAAAAGTTTTCAAGCTTAAAATATAAATTTTCTACCAAACAGATGGATTTTCAACGCAGAAGATTTAACTTTTTACAAAAAAAGTTTTTACCAAACAAGATGTGTTTTAAACTCAAAAACCTCAATTTTCTAAAAAAAACTTCAAAAAAAAGTTAGTTTAAGCACAAACAGTTTATTATAAAACCAAATTGTTGGATTTTCAAGACAAGAAGATGAAATTTTTTTTACAAAACAGTTGAATTTTTAAACTGGAAATATAAATTTTTAACAAAAGAGTTCATTTTCTACCGAATGATTAAATTTTCATGTGACTACTTCAATTTTAAATAAAATAGTTTAATTTTTAAACAAAAATTTAATTGAATACCTAAAAATTACATAATTAAATAAATAATTCAATTTTCAATAAAACTTTTAGCCAAATTTTCTACAAAACAATTAAATGTTCAAATTTAAAATAAGAAATTGTGAAATTGTAAAAATATTTGTAAAAATTGTAAAAAATAAATTGTTAAAATTCTAAATAAGAAAAAAAGTGTTTAATTCTAAACCAATTTGTTAATAGTTAAATAGTTAAATTTTTTAATTTCAAATTTTCACAATAAATTTTCATTTTTACCTCGAAAATGGTGCAATAACTACTTTTTCTAATTGCAGAATAAGAGGGTAAAAATCATAAATCATATTTGAGGGTTTCCTGTTGGTTTTCGGCATTCCTGTTATCTTCAAGAGGATTTAATGGAATTACGTGTACCACTTTTGATAATATTGCGCGCACAGGTAGGAAGCTTTACTTAGTGGTTACTGTGTACTCTTGAATACGATCTTCGAGTGCAATTACATTTTCTGTGGTATCGCTGAATTCGGGTATTATGGTGGGTATTGCTTATACAGAACAGTAGGACTATTTCACTCAAGGAAATTGTATTTTCCTTAAAAAGCACTCTTAGATGTATTTTACGGAATAAACAAACGTCACAGACTTATATTTTTCAATTGTGAAAAAAAAATTTTTCGTAAACAGTTTCAGGGTTATTTATTATCTCAATTAAGCATTCAGCGTAAACACTTTCAAGATTATATTTTCATTTTGAAAATGTTTACTGGAAACGCATAATTGAGATAATGAATAACCTTGAAGTTGTTTACGCAAAATTGGTTTCTCACAATTTGGAAATATAATTCTATGACATCATCAGCGAAAATACAAGAACAAATGCAATCGTAACCTTGAAAGTGTTTATTGGAAATGCGTAATTGAGATAATGAATAACCTTCAAGCTGTTTACGCAAAATTGGTTTCTCACAATTGGCAAATATAATTCTTTGCAATCATCGGCCGTCGGTAAGATAGGGACTTGTATTCAGAAAAGTCCATGTTTATCTACTGCTGAGGGAACAAGTATTTTCATATTATGGGTTTCGAGGAATACGAGAAAGTTCCAGTCGTAACATTGATTTTCTGCAAATTGCATATACGAATACACTGACTTGTGTTTGGATATCATCTGTACCAAGAGATAGACTTAAGCGAGTAATAAATTTATGGATGAAATGTACACACTGCATTAGTTAGAATTTACGTTTAAAACAACAAATTTTCAACAACAAAAATAATGTTTAACAAGTAATTTCAATTTTAATTAATTTATTTATTTTAATTTATTTTAACCAGAGAAATGAATTTTCAACAAAACAGTGAATTTTTCATTTAGAGAAATTAATTTTCAATGAAAAAAACGAACTTTCAAACAAAAAAAGAAGAATATTCCAACGAGGAATTAAAATTTTTTATTTAAAAAGATAATTTTCGACGCAAGAAATAAATTCTTAACAAAACAGTTACATTTTTAATTACAAAAATTATTTTTCAACAAAATAGTTACATTTTTAATTATAATGATGAATCTTCATTAAAAAAATAATTGTTTACAAAAGAGTATAAGTTTTAAACAAATAATTGAATTCTCCACTAAAATAATAAAACACTTAACTGAATTGATTCAATTTTCAGTCAAGAAAATTAATTTTTAACAACAACAAAAAAATATTTTTTAACGAAGTATTTAAACTTCCACTTAAAAGATAATTTTTCAGCCAGAGATTAATTTTTTCATAAAATGATGAAATATTTTTTTGAATAAGTTCAATTTCCAGTTAAAAATAACAAATTGGCAACAATAAAAAAATAATTTCCAACAAAATTGTTTAAATTTTTAGTCAAAAAAAAGGAACACATTTTCAAACAAGAAAAAAAAATTAAACGAGGGGTTTCAATTTTTAGTTTAAAAATAGTTCAACAAACAAACAAAAAAAATTCCAACAAAATATTTACCATAAAATGGTAACATTTTCATACAAAGAAATCAATTTTTTAAGCTTTGAAGTCTATCAAATATACGAATATTACAGTTTTAGGAAAAATTTATTTGAGAGTATTTTAATTTAAAAAATATTTCAAGAGGCAAATCTTGAGATATTTGGTTTTTTATTTAAATCTATAAAATGCTTTAGAATTAAAATTTTAATAAAATTTCATATCATTTGCGTTTAAAAATAAAAAATAAACAGAATATAACTTTTTCTTCTTTTCAAGAAAATACAATATTTTACCTTTTTTATTAAGGGTGATTTAAAGGCTCGAAACTTGATTCTTGTTGTTTTTTTATTGTTGATCTTAGGTTGCTTGACCAGCAAATATTTATTATTAATTTTAGATGTTAATTTTTTTTGTCAACTGGTCTAAATCTATATCATTAAAATATTGATAAATTTTTAAGATTGTGAAGGTCCTGGGTTCAGATCCCAGCGGAGATAGAGACATTTTTTCACAATCTTAAAGATTCATCAATATTTTAATAATATTGATTTAGACCAGTTGACAAACAATATTAACATCTAAATTTAATAATAAATATTTCCTGGCCAAGAAACCTAAGATCAACAATAAAAATATGATTTTCACGTTTGGAAAAAAAATCTTGCAAATATAAAGAATGACATCGTCATCCAGCTTGTAAGGGGGTTGTGAAGAAATTTTCTGGTCTCTCCGAACTTCAGCTGATAAGATCATCAGACCGGAAATCTGAAGGTTTTGGGTTCAAATCCCAGCGGAGATCGAGACATTTATTTTACAATCTTAAGGATTCATCAATATTTTAATAATATTAGTAATAATCCTGGGTTCAGATCCCAGCGAAGATAGAAACATTTTTTCACAATCTTAAAGATTCATCAATATTTTAATATTATTGACTAAGACCAGTAGACAAACAAAATTAACATCTAAAATTAGTAATTATTATTATTTGTTCAGCGGTAGTTTTCGACCAATGCCTGTCCGATTTGAAATAAATCCGATCCTAGAAAATAAAGTAGAACAATTTTCTACTGCCCTCTTTTTGATTTCGGACTACGCAACATTTCAGGCCCTGGATCAGAGCATTCAATTGAAGCTGTCGCCGGAAAAGAAATTAATTAACGGGACCTATACCGGTTTTTTTTATTACAGAGACGAGAAAATTTTCTTCAAACCCCCCTTAAAAGCTGGATGACGATGCAATTCTTTATAATTGCATGATTGTTCTTTTTCCAAACATAAAAAAAAATATTTTTATTGTTGATCTTAGGTTTCTTGAACAGGGAATATTTATTATTAATTTTGGATGTTAATTTTGTTTGTATACTGGTTCAAATAAATATTATTAAAATATTGATGAATCTTTAAGATTGTGAAGGTCCTGGGTTCAGATCCCCGCGATCCTTAAGATTGTGATCAAATGTCTCTATCTTCGCTGAGATCTGAACCCAGGACCTTCACAATCTTAAAGATTCATCAATATTTTAATAATATTGATTTAGATCAGTAGACAAACAATATTAAAATCTTAAATTAATAATATATATCCCCTGGCCAAGGAACCTAAGATTAACAATAAAAATCTGATTTTCATGTTTGAAAAAAGTTCTTTTTCAATTATAAAGAATGATATCGTCATCCAGCTTGTAAGGGGGTTGTGAAGAAAATTTTCTCGTATCTCCGTAGCTAAGTTGATTAGAGCATCAGACTGGAAATCTGAAGGTCCTGGGTTCAAATCCCAGAGGAGATAGAAACATTTTTTCACAATCTTAAAGATACATCAATATTTTAATAATATTATTTAGAACAGCTAACCAATTTTCCACTGTGCTCTTTTTGATTTCGGACTAGGCAACATTTCAGGCCCTGGATCAGAGCATTCAATTGAGGCTGTCGCCGGAAAAGAAATTAATTAACGGGACCTGTACCGGTTTTTTTTATTACAGCAGGTGCTGCGAGGTTCCTCGCTGAAAGAGACGCATCACCCGAAGCTGGAACTCTCGTAATGACCGGATTTTGCAGCGCAAAATTAGTCGCCACGCGACTACAATCTTCGCCAGATGACCATCCAAAGCCATAATTCACGAAGAGAGTACTGGCTAGTTCCTTCGTAATTTGTGGGGTGCGCGATGCGTGCTCGAGCTGGTGGCGGCAACCAGGCCATTTTTCAGAAACTCGAGCCAAATTAACGTCGTAAACAATTTTGTCGACAAAGCAAATATGGATCTGCGCGGAAAATGAGCCACGACCTGCCTGTCTGCCCGGGCAGTTAAGAACGGAATTATTGAAAGTGCTTAACAAAGGGAATTACGCGAGCAGTAATGAGCGAACCCTATTGTCAACTGTCAAATGGAATCAGAAATCACTCATGTACATCATTTCGATGAAAGAGCAGATTTAACACCAAATTTGCAATTTCGAATTATTGTCAAAATTTCAAAGAGCATATTATGTTCCAAATCCTTTTAGAGATTTTTCCTGAAAAGTAACGACATGGTTTGGTGAATCCGAGTTTATATGACGTCTTGGTTTTGCATAAGAAGCAAAAGTTCATTGGATCATGGATTAAAAGCAAGGGATCACATTACCTTTCTGCTATTCACATTTCCCGCATAATGAAAACCTTCTAGTAGATGGCAGAAATGTCGATAAGTTTCCTTTCTGAAAAGGAAGTATCCAATCTATGAGCGTTTCGATCAGTGGATGGACTGGTATTAAAGCAGACCTCACTCGGTCTGAATATTAAACCACAATCCGATCGTGTCTCGAGAAAAAGGAAGAAAAACGGATTGTCAGTTTCAATATCTTGAGTGTCGAACTGACTATACTGAAGTGATAACTATATGAGAGTCAACCTAGATAGTGGAACTTTATATGCTTTAGGTTTGACTATTCGAGAGTGTAGGTTTGACTATCCTAGATTATTAATTTCACTATCCTAGAGTGAAGGTTTGACAATCCTAGAATGTAGATATGATTATCCTAGAGAGTAGGTTTCATCATCATAGAGTGTTAGTTTCACTATCCTAAAGTGTAGGTTTGACAATACTAGAAAGTAGATTCGACCATCCTAGAGTTTAGGTTTCACAATCCTAGAGTGCAGGTTAGACAATCCTAGTGTGTACATTTGACTATCCAAGAGTATCAATTTCACTATCATAATGTGGAGGTTTGAGAAACCTAGAATGTATATTTGACCATCCTAGTGTGTAGATTTCACCATCATAGAGTGTACGTTTTACTATCCTAGAGGGTAGTTTTGACTATCCTAGAGGGTAGTTTTGACAATCCTAGAGTGTAGGTTTGACAACTCTGAAATGTACGTTTGAACATCCTTAGTTTAAAACTAATAATCTAAGCGTGCTCAAGTTGAATATAAAAAATAGCTAAAATTCTCGAACCAATAAAGATAAATATTCAACAAAAGTTGAATTTTCAACCTAGAACGAAAAATCATACAACCAAGGTGACGAATTTTAAAGTTAAAAAGACGAATTTTCTACAAAATAGTTAAATTTTTAAGCCTACTATACACATTTTTAACATAAAAGTTATTTTTCTACAAAACATTTGAATTTTTTATCTTAATATTTCAATTTTCAACTAAGAAGATTAATTTTCTATAAAAAAATGTTTAGCCAAATAAATTAGTTTTGAAATTTAATAATTAAATTTTTAACTAAAAATAATCATCGACCAAACATGGGATTGCTAAATTGTCATTAACAAATCTTCAACGAATAAAGATTTTTCACTCAAAAAAGGAAAAAAAAAATAAATAAACTGTAAAATTTTTAAGACAAAATGGGAAAATTTCTACAAAAATGTTAAATTTTGAAACAACAGGGTGAATCTTTAAACCACAAAAATAATTTTTTTACAAAGTAATTCAACTTTCAACGAGATCCTTGAGTTTTCACCCAATTAAGATTAATTTTGAACGAAAAGAATAATAATTGATACTCAAATTAAAAAAAGACTTAAATTAAATTTAAAAATTTTAATTTATATTTAAAAAATTTAAATTATAAAAAAGACGAACTGTCGATAAATAGTTGTAACAGATTAATTTTAACTCAGCAATAATTGCATTTCTAAACAAAAGAGACATATTTTTGAACTAAAAAAACAAATTTGCATGTAAGCAAAATTTTTCAGTCAAGAAATACAGAAACTTTAACCAAAAAAGAAGTTTGTTAAACAAAATAATTTAATTTTCAAACGAAAGGTAATAAAAAATACAAGATTAGAATTAAAAATTAAAAATGAATCACTTACAAACAAAAAAGATTGCTTTTCTGTCAAAAGATAAAATTTGTATTTAAAATAACTTATTTTAAATGTTCTTTTCAAGAAGACGAATGCTTAACAAAACAGTTGAATTTTCTTGTTTGATTCTAATTATTTCATTTGCATTCAAGCAGAAAAGGAGAAAAGAGGAGAAGATTCCTGAAATCATAAAAAAATAGAGGATTCTTTGAAAGAGGCGAATAGAAAAAAGATGGGAATAGGGGAAATACGGGAATAGGGGAAATAATGGAGATAGGGGAATAGGTGAAATAGGGGAAATAGGGGAATATCGGAAAGAGGGGAATATCTGACTAGCGGAAAGAGGGGAATAGTTAAAAGAATGGAATGGGGAAAGAGTAGAATTAGGGAAAGGGGAATAGGGGAAGGAGTTTTAAGTATATAAAAGTAGGGCACAGGGCGCAGGGAGGGGTTATTAAATATAAGTAGGGGTGATATGATCGGATCAGACACCACAATATATGATAGAAGAGAAGGGTGTGGTATAAGAGAGGGAAAGTAAAGCTGGGACGTGTGGAGAGGGAAAGTAGGGTTGGGACGTGGGGAGAGGGGTAGTAGGGATGGGGAGGAAATGTGGAGGGAGGAAGTAGAGGATGATATCAGAGGGTAGAATATGAGGGGGAAGTGAAGAGGGAGATCGGAAGTAGGACTAGGTTATAAGAGAAGGGACGAGATCGGAGTGTGAGATTGAAAAAACTTATTAAAAGCCTTAAAGGGCTACGGAACCCTTTCTTTTAGTCGCATAATGCCCAAATTGTTATTCGTGAAAAGAGTAGCTTGACGTCTCTCCTAATAAACTACACCTCACTACTTGAGAAGACCTGGAACATGGATACACTCTCAGTGTTTTTGTGTTTCTTTTCCGACATGAGCATACGTTTCTCAAAAGGTGGAGAAAGTATCAGGGATGGTATAGATGTCCGGATATGTAGGATTTGGATGGAGATTAGGGCAGAGGAATTAGGGTGTAAGAGGAGTAGTAGGATGGAGAGTACAGGAATGTCTAATAAGATTAAATTGAACAGTACGATATGGGACGACAGAGGAATTAGGGTGTAAGAGTAGTAGTAGGATGGAGAGCATAGGAATGTCTAATAAGATTGAATTGAACAGTACGATATGGGATGGAAGAGAAGAAAAATGAGGAAGCATTTGCCTAGGGGGAAAGGAAATAGGGATAGTAATGGAAGCATTGGGAGAGTAAGTAAATGAGGGGCTAATCAGATAGTATAGTAAAGGATAGGATAGAAGAGGATATAAGTGGTTAGGGTAGAGGCAAAGAAAGTAGGGATGGGAGTATGGACAGAGGAAGTAAATAAGGGAGTAAATCGATAGGATAGCCAAGGATAGAAAAGAAGAGATAAGATGGCGGATTAATTAGAAAGAAAGTAGGAACGGGAATGGGATTCGAGGCGAACGAAGTAAATGAAGGTGTGATGAGATAGGACAGTAAAGAATAAGATACAAACAGGAGATGATACGGTAGAGTAGGCGGAAAGGAAGTAGGAATGGGTATGGGAGTATGAAGTGAGGAATTAAATGAGCAACTAATGAGATAGGATCGTAAACAATAGGATAGAAGAGGAGATGAGAGGATGGAGTTGGGGGAAAGGAAAAAAAGAAGCAAAATGGAAGTACGGAGATAAAAAATGGAGAAAGCGGTGATGAGATCGGATACTTAAGGATAGGATAGAAGGGTGATAAAAGGGTGGAGTAGAGGAGGGACGTAGAGAGTGAGAGGAGAGGAGGGATGGGAGGGATCGTTGTGAAACTTTTTTTGACAAATTTTTCTTCCTACAGGGACAGAAACAAATAGTTTCTGAATTGGTAGGTAATCCTAAAACTCCAGAACCAACTTAGTTGAGGATTGCGGTGCATTATGTTAAACTAAATGCAGAAAGGGATAGAGGAGAGGAAAAAGGGTCGAGATGCAGAGTAGCTTTGCGTCTCCTAATAAACTACTTCCTACTTAAGAACACGTGGAACATGGAATTCGCCCTCGGTGTTTTGCGTTTCCTCTCTGACACAACGACAGCGAGTTAGCATACGTTTCTCAAATGCCACCAGGACAGAGACAGGACTAAAAACGCCGTGAAAGCTCACTTAAGCGGCTTTCCTTTGCAACCAGTGTATCATGTTCTATTCCCTAAAGGCCGGTTTTCAGGTGTTTTCTCTTAAGGCGTCCACATAACTGTACACGTCATTTTAATGAAGACTTTTATTCATTTTAAGCTTTTACAGCTTCCAACAGTTGCAGATTTATGCTTCCGAGAGTGGTTATAAAGCTGGAAAACTTGATAAGCTTTAATCCGTTGATTGTTTATGGTATATTTCTAAAAACGAATTTATTTACTTCATCTAGAAAAGATATACAAGAAAATATTAGTTTTTAACGAAGGAGTTTATTTTGCAAAAATATAATTGAACTTTTAAGAAAAAAATTTAATTTTTAACTAAATTGTTGAATTTTCAATTCGAACAATTTGGTTCTCAATAAAAAGATGAGTTCGCAACGAAAAATATAATAGTTCGTATGATTAAAAAAGAAACTAATTTCCAACAAAATAATTACAAATAAAAATTATATTTTGGACCTAACAGTTGCATTTTTATATAAAAAAAAAAAGAAATTACAATCGAGAAGATTGTTTTTCTACCAAATAAAATCGAAATTTCAACTAAAAGAATATTAAATGTCAACCAGAAATGGAATAGATATACTTTAAGTTTAAAATATTTATATTAATTTAAACCAAATAGAAAACCAAATTTTAACAAAATGGTTCAATATTAAAACAAAGAATTTTCAGTTAAAAAATTAATTTTCAAGAAAAAGAGTTTTAAAAAGTTCAACAAACATAATTCGCAACAAAGAAAGCAAATTTTCAATAAAACCAAAACAAATTTCAGTTGCATTTTCAATCGAAAAAGAGAAATTTTCAACAAAATCGTTTGATTTTTCAATCAGAAAGGATGATTTTTAAACAAAACTTTTGAATTTCTAACCAAATATTAAAAACTTTAACTAAATATATAATTCTTTTTATTCATTATCGTTATTCAAAATTGCTAATTTTTTTCTGAAGAAGACCCACCCTCATTTTTATGATACATATTTTTTTCTAATTAAAAATTAAAATGTGAAATTAGAATTCAATTAAAAAATTTCAAAGAAAATTTCAGTGACGCAGTGCACAGCTGTCAACTGTAAATATTTTATCCAGAAACAATGTGGCCAAGAAATGCAAAAAAAAATTTATATAATTTGTCCAATAAAAGTTTTTGATTAAATTACATAACTCCATAAATTTTACCATCAAAAATTTAAATTGCAAAATATCATCTAATGTAATCAATGTTCTTTTCTCAATTTCTCCCGGTTTTTTTCCTCCTAGATTTGCATAAATCCACGGAACTACACCGAACAAATCTTTTATACCACCCGACTTCTATTAGGTGAGAAAGTTGGAGACGAGTTTTACTAAAATGATCCTTGCTGAATATAATTCTTCCTAATCGATAAATCAGACTTACTCTAGACAGATGCTGACTTTAGTGAAAACCGAACGGAAATTTATTTGAATCTACAATACTTTTGTTCTTTCTTTTGGTTACTCACGGAGGTTCCAGTGTCATTTAATTGTGATCATCTAATCAGAAACGAGAATTACCTGAAACAAAAAAGAAATTTGAAATTAACAATTATGCACTTTGTTTTGGATGAAAGTTTACTGTTTTCTATTAAAAAGTCTAGGTGAGTTTAGCACAGGTTGGGCCACTGTATAGATTGGGACACTATAGAGGTTGGGCTATTGTAAAGATTGGGACACAAAATATATTCGGATATTGTATAGTTTGGGACAATATATAGGTTGAGAGACTATATAGTTTGGGGCACTGTATATATTGGGACACTTTACAGACTGGGACACTGTAATAATTGGGACACTGCATATATTGGGACGCTACAGAAGTTGGGACACTGTATAAATAAGACACTGCATAGATTGGGACACTATAGAGGGTGGGCCATTGTAAAGATTGGGGCACAGAATATGTTCGGATATTGTATAGGTTGGGACAATATATAGGTTGAGAGACTATATAGTTTGGGGCACTGTATATATTAGGACACTGTACAGACTGGGACACTGTAATAATTGGGACACTGCATAGATTACAACGCTACAGAATTTGGGACACTGCATAGATTGGGACGCTACAGAAGTTGGCACACTGCATAGATTGGGACGCTACAGAAGTTGGGACACTGTATAAATTGGGACACTGCATAGATTGGGACACTATAG
>JAAAKG020189907.1:0-24789 GCA_010014905.2 Druon quercuslanigerum
AATAGTGCTTGCGTCAATCGATCTCATAATTTCCGACGGTAGTGTACCTAATAATAATAGTTATAAGTAAAAGTGCATTCGTAAAAGTTAAAATGAATTTATTGAAATTCAGTGAGATGTATTAAAATGAAGGCTGTATCTAGATTCGCAGAATCTCGGTGCGCGTGGAATAATTATTTTTGGTGAACCTAGATACTTCTTTAAAAAATAAATTTCTTTTATTCTAAGAAAAAAATAACTTTTAAGCACATTACATTCTTATAGTAGCACAAAGTAAAAAATTAAAGATGAGCCATTGCCATAACTCAAAGACACGTAAAAATGTTCAGGTAACTCGTAATTAGTTTCTGAGCTGATTAATCTGATTTCTTAGTAAGGTATATAAACTTTATCTAAAAATATTTTAAGACGGATTAATTCAATTAATAAAGGAGAAACTTGGAGTAAATTCAATGCACAATCTTGAAAATACATTTACTATATTACTGCCCTGATTAAAAATATATTTTCCTGCAGAAATTCTCATAACACATATATAACTTCAATTATATAATTTAATACTTGAACTAGCATTATAACTGCTAGTGGCAACTTTAAGACATTTTTTAATGTCGCCATATATGGTCTTGAGCATCATGAAACTCAATAAGAAAAGGTATTTCCTTTATATTTTTAATGATGATCCATTTTTAAACTCTGACCCAAGCATATGGGGTTGTAAGGTTCACATAAAAACTCGTTGAAGCAAGTAATCTCGTGTGTTACAATACGTGCAAGTCGGGAACTTGGCGTAAATATTCTTCGTAGCCTAAAGAAGGTATATATCTAAAAAATATTATATTTTAATTTCAGTTTTTTGGAAATTTGAGTTCTTTTCAATTTTGTCAACTTTCATTAAAGTTTATTGCATTATATTCACTGGGGTGGGTCTAAAAAACAAAATTTTTTTAATCGGAAAAAGAAGAACGATGAAAAACCTGAAAGCCCTCAAAAGCATAATTAATTTGGATTTGATCGGCCCTTGATTTTGCGCGTTAACAAAGTATGTTTGAAGAAATGGTCAGTTTTTTTTATATTTACGTTTCTTAATGACACGCCAAGTTTTTATAGATTTTTATTTCCCGCCACATCAGACACTATTAATGTTTAGTAGAACCCTATTTTCAAAAATTTATTTTACAACCTAAGGAAATCTAAGACTCAGTTTTTACAAAATTAACTATATTTACAGTTATAATTTCCTGGAATATTCGAATTGTGTTCTAACGTATTTTTACCTTTCTGTAGCTTTTAAAATTATTTGTATCAAGTGTTAGGTAACTTGGGTTAATAATTACTAATAATTCAATATCTTATTACTATAGATGATTTTTCATGATTTTTTGATTGAATGATTACAGACTTGGATTCGACTAAGAATGCAACTTCTTCGGTTGAAAATTGTAATATTTCGTTTAAAATTGAATTAAATTGTAAAATTTCAACAATTCTGTAAAAAGTCATACTTCTTAGTTAAAAAATCTTATATTGGTCTTGAAAATTTGACTAACTTGATTGAATTATTATTTTCTTTCTTAAATAAAAAAATTTTTTGGTTGAAAATTTTTCCCTTTCTGCAGAAATTTGCCCCTTCTTAGTTAAGAATGTAACTGCTTGGATAAAAGTTGATCCGTTGCATTCAAATATGAACTTTTTCGTTAAAAATTTAACGATTTTTTAGAAAATTTGTATTTTTTGACTCGAAAATTCAACAATTTGGTGGAAAATTTAACTATTTGATCAAAACGTTTTGTAACCAAAAAAAAAAATACACTGTCAAGGAAAAAGTTAAGTTTACAACCAAACAGATGCATCTAAACAAAAAAGATTAAATTTCTATAAAAAAAATATTTACGAAAAATGGAATATTTAAATCTTTAGTCCAAAAAATTAATATTCAATAAAAAGAAAAATTATTTTTCTACAAAAAAAGAATGATTTTTGACTAAATACATGAATTTTCAACCAAAGATTTTAATTCCTAATGAAAATTTTAAACAAAAGGTTTCATTTTCTTCCAAACAAGACAATTTTTAAAACAAAATAGATGAAATTTTATGTTAAAAGGATCAATTTTCAGCAAAAAATAGAATAGTTTACTTTTCAGTCTATAAAAAAACTCGAACAGAAATTTATTTAAATTTTCAGTTAGAATAAAATTATTTTCAATAAAAACACTAATTTTCTACTAAAGCGAAATTAATTTTCAAGAAAAAAATCTTCTACCGAAAAAATAATTTTTAAGAAAATGCATGAATTTTCAAATAAATATTTTAATTTTTATTGACGCTATTAAACTAACAGTTGAATTTTCAACCATTAGGTTGAATTAGTCACCAAGAGGATTAATATTCTACCAAAAAAGACAAAGTTTTAAAAATGTACAGATATTTTCAAACAAATATTTGAATGAATTTTCACTGAAAACGATTAATGTTCAAATAAACATGATATAGATAAATTTTTCAGTTAAAAATTTACTTTTCAATTGAAAATAATAAATTTTTTTAAGGAAAAAGATGCATTTTTTACCAAAAAAGATTCATTTTAAATAAAATACCTGAATCTTCAATCAAATAGTTGAATTTTCAACTGCGTAAAATTAATATTCAATCAAACATGAAATATTGAAATTTTCTTCATTGTTTGAAGAACTGCATCAGATAATTAACGAACTTCTATGTTTTCATAGATTATGAATAACCCCCAGTATTGTTAAATTGAAAAAAGTGATTATTAAAAGAATATGACTAACGAAGTTATTCTTTCAATAGAATTAATTAATTTGGTCATGCGGTCGAACACAAAGCAAAGAATTTAATTTAGTCTATGTATTTCCTTCCATAAACATAATACTTGGTTTTAGTTTAAAAAAATGTAGCTATAATTACAATACTGAAGCTTCTAAAAATTTTTTTCGAGGTTTTATTTCAATGATTGCAATGTGTGTGTTAATTAATTCTAAAGTTTATTGTTCATAACTAAGAAATATTTCTTTTAAACGTGGTTATAATAAAATAAAACTAATTTTCGGTTTACTTTAAAATTATGTTTCTTAAGGAATAGCGACGAATCGAAACTTTTTTTTGGGTATCCCAATTTTACTACAGTAATTTTACTACATTTAAAGAATACCTGCAATAAAAATTGGAATCGCAGGTTCATAAAATGACAAATAAAATATGATTCATTGACGTCTGGATCCATTGCTTTTTATTGGATCCTACGAACAAATTAATTAATTTCATTGAAAGAATAACTTTTTTATTGATATGACGCACAGTGGGAAAAAATCACTTTTTTGGGACAAAAATCAGACAACTCCTCAATTTTTGAAGGATCAGAGCTTTTTTTGTTTTAAATGCTCATAAAAAACCGTGCTTTAACGTAGAGGTACACCTTTTTTTTAATTTATTATTTAATAATTTGTTATTTAACTTAAAATTTGCAATTGGTTATATTTGCGATATTTACTTAGCCCCATTCATCGATATTTCTTCACAAAGGTGTAGAATAAGTAAAGTTACTTTTTTGAAATAAAAATGTAATTTGTAGATAAATATCCTGCATTTTGTTAATGGTTATAAACAAATTAATGGATATAACTGTTAACTGCTGCTTTTTTGGATTTAGAATGTATTACTTACATAAATTTTTTTATAAAAATGTGAAGAATCAATTTTTAATTGCGAACAAAAAAAAAAGAACCTCTTTCATGGCTGGAACCTTGATGTTTGGTAGACAAGCTTAAATATTGCTATGGAATAAAGTTTTATACGAGTATAACCAATTGGAGTGACACTATAGTCAGTTGATGTGTTTGTAAAAATTGTTTATAACAATGACTAATGTTGTTTCACGGAACTCTAATATATAATATTCTTGTTCCTCACATGAAAATAAATTATTTAACAGAAAAGAAAAATTTTCAATGCACAGATATGCCAAATAGGTGAATTTGTTCATAAAAATTGTTTATAACAATGACAAATGTTGTTTCATGGCACTATAATGTGTAATATTCTTGTTCTATCATATCAAAATAAATGATTCCGCAGAAAATTAAATTATTCGAATCATAGATATGCCAAATAAGTGAATTTGTTTATAAAAATTGTTTAAACTATTATATATAATTGTTATTTAGAGCTTGTTCGCAATTAAAAATTATTCTTTACATTTTTATAACAAAATTTAAGTAAGTAATACATCGAAATCCAAAAATGCAGCAGTTAACAGTTATATCCATTAATTTATTTAAAACCATTAACAAAATTCAGGATATTTATCTACAAATTACATTTTTATTCAAAAATAGTAACTTTACTAATTCTACACTTTTGTGAAGAAATATCGATCAATGGGGCTAAGCAAATATTGTAAATATAACCCATTGCAAATTTTAAGTTAAATAAAAATGATTAAATAACAAATTCAAAAAACGTGCACTTCTACGTTAAAGTACGGTTCCTCATGAGTATTTAAAACAAAAAAAAGCTCTGATCGGTTGAAAATGGAGGAGTCGGCTGATTTTTGTCCCAAAAAAGTGCTTTTTTCCCCCTGTGCGACGGTCTAAGAAAATCCACACTGTGGAACAAACGGTTGCATTTTGAACCAGAAAATTGATTTTCTACCAAAAGAGAAGATTTATTAACAAAATACATCAATTCTCAATTAAATAGTTGAAGTTTTAACTGAAAGAGATAAATTTTCTACTAAAAATGGTGTAGTTGAATTTCCACTTAAAAAATTATTTTTAACTATTATTTCTACCGAAAAAGATTTTATTTGTGAATGTATAACAGTTTATTTGATTAAAAATGAGGTATTTTTAACCAAGCCAGTTTAATTCTTTAAAAAACAAATTAGTTTTCAATCAAAACTTTGATCTTTTAAGCAAAAAAAAATTTCTATTTAAAAAAACGATTTTTTGACCAATTACGTAAATATGTAACTTCAGTACAGCTGCTCTTCTAAAAAAATAGATTTAATTATAGATTGACTTTAGTTTAATGAAATAAAGAAATAGAAATTAGTTTCCAATATGTCGAAGCCCAAAAAGTCGACGTAAAATTGAGAAGAATACATATATAGTGAAACTCTGATATTGTGCCGTTTTTGGGACTGGCGGTAGTGGGGAATAAACCTGATTGAGTTCCGCTCAACTTATCTTTGGTCACGCCTGAGTGACCATTCACGCCCCACGCAGTTCCTTTTGTAATTATATTTTTGTTAACTGTTATATTTTAGTTAACCTTTTGTTATTTTTGTTTACTGTAATTATATTTTTACCGGTACTATGTTAATATTAATACTCGCATTAATGGATTTTTTATATAGATTTATAATATTTTAATACGAATGCAGTTAAAAAAAGGCATAAGGCACATTTTTCCGTGTTTTAAAAATTTCTTCTTTTATATATTTTTCACATTGCAAAGCACATGGGTAATTGACAAATTGCAGGTAAACTTGATGTTCCAGTAATATAACATTAAAATCTAAACTCTTGCTTATTTTTATTTTTATTTAATAAATACTGATTATGAACCTCTACAAAATGTTCATTTCATTTTTTTAAATTTATGTCCCTTTTTGCCAAGAGATACAGTTTTTCAGCTTTATTTTGACAGTTGGCCTAAAAAGCGTCTGATGACTCAAGTTTGTAAACTTTAGGGGAACAAAATTTTAATTTATGCAAAGGATCCTGCACAATTTACATTAAAATCCAGCCCGGTTAAATTGGTATAAATTGCAATATAATATAGTTCAAAGCCTCCTGATCAAAAAATCCTAATGGGTACTAGTCCAAAAAATCAAAAGTTTTCGAGAAATACTGGTTAGACCAGTCCAGCTAATAAAGGCAACGAAATGGCGCTGTCCTGGTAATAATAGGCGAAATCATGGCGCTGTCCTGGCAATGTAAATACTGTTCGAAATATTAAAGTTTAAAGACAGTTCAGTCAATGAATAATGAAATAAAAGAAAAATCAGTCCAGCTATTTAAGGCAATGTAATGGGGCTGTCCTGGCAACGTGAAGATTTTTCAATATAATCAAAGCAAAATACATTCTGGACTACCAAAGCTATTTTGTAGTCCAGCTAATTAAGACAAGACTATAGGTCAGTCCTCATCTTCAAGTTTTAAGCGGGACATCAGATTCGCGTGTGGTCATATTTTTCTTGTTCAGCTCCACCTATCTCGAAAACTTTTTATTTTTTGGACTAGTACCCATTAGGATGTTTTGATTAGGAGGCTTTGAGGCAAAATTTGGCTAAAGAATATTTGGCTATAATTTGGTTAAAGAATAGTCTTGACTTTTTCAGATTTCTTGAACATTTTTTTGCAAATTTTAAATTTTGGATTTTTTGAAAAATCAAAATTTTTTTCTCAAAAATCTAAAAAGATTTGACAGTGTTCCATGGTTAATTTCAAGACATTTTTAATTTATGAAATTCTTTTTAAACTTTGAAGTTTTTGAGAAAAATAACGATGATGAAAAAAACAGTTTTTGGGACATTTTTGCATTTTGTCCGTCATTTTGGAAGAAAAAGCACATGCATAAAAATTTTCTTTTAAACTTTAAGATTTTTGTGCACCGATAGTTAAAGAAATTTTAAAATATTCACGCGTTTTATGTCTGAAAAACATTTATAAAAATAAAAAATCAAACATATTTCACTATTTTTGTATGCAAAAACCGCTATATTTAATTTTGAGGTCAAAATTTTTGAATTTTGACCACGAATTCGAATTAAGCTCATTCAAAAAAATTAGGAACAGTACTTCTGATCTATTTATTGTTTTGTTATACCCATAAATTTTGCGGTCAAACTCATGTCATAAAATTGATAGCTTTGGTCGTTAATGGGTTAATGAAAACTTTCCAGAATGTGCGTTAATAAAAAGTTTTATTTTGAAAGGAAAAATTCACTGTAATCTTTATTACAAAAAAGTAAAAGTAGGTATTATTATTATTATTATTATTATAAATTTAAAAAATTTTAAACTTTACTGAAATATCCTCGAGAAAATCCGTGAGGATTTTGAGACTCCTCGAGGAAAATAGCGAGTCAGTGAATTAATCCTCACGGTTTTCCCAGTGTACAAAATTATTGGGAAACTATTCGAGGCTATAATAGACCACCCTTCACGTTAAAAATTATTTCATAATTTGCATGTGTTACAGCCTTTAAACTTTTAAAAGGCTCGCGCTCTTTTTCAACAAACTCCTACCCTTAAATCCGCTTTCCATATTTAATGTACGAATTTAATTATTATTTGTTATTTTTAGAAATGCACCTTTTGGATTAAAAATTTTTAAATGTGATTCAATAAACTTTGGTAGTTAGATATGAAATTCCTAATGATTAAAATTTAAGAAATCTAAATCAGATTTAAATCCAAATCAAAAATCCCATCTAACTTCCAATCATCAAATTGATGAAAACTCCTGTACAAAAAACAAGAATCCAACGACCAAGTTTGGACCAAAACAAACAAAAAAAAATTCTCTAATTGTAAACTGAAAAAAATGTTTGTTAGAGACAAAAATTTCAGACAAAAATGAAAAAGAGGAAAGAAAAAATAGTACGCAACCAACCACATCCCCTTCCTTCTCTTTTTTCTTCTTTCGCCTTTTTTACTTTTAATATTATCAAATCACAAAAAAGAACATTGAAAATAAAGAATAAAATTATATTACCAACGTTTCATCAAAAAAATTAATAAATAAATAAAATAAAAAACAAATAAAATTCAAGCCGACAGGGCCAGCACCACCACGATGCTCACTCCCTGACACTCAAGAATGTTGTGAGGGTCAAAAGGCAAACCCATTGTAAACAAACCTGAAATAGAAATGACCTGCAATCCATGTCAGGCTAATTAAAATTGAAAAACTCTAATCAAAATAAAATCAAATGTAAAATCCTAATTGACTTCCAATGAAATGACCAAAATTTGGACCAAAACGAACAAACAAAACTTGCTCCAGTTGTAATCTGAAAAAAATCCTTGTTAAAAACAAAAATTTCAGACAAAAATAAAAAAGAGGAAAGAGGTTGGTTGCCTTCTTTTTTTTCTTTTCTCACTTCAATTTTTGTCTAAAATTTTTTTTTAATAAGGATTTTTTTCAGATTATAACTGGAGCATTTTTTGTTTGTTCGTTTTGGTCCAAATTCGCTCGTTGAATTCTTGTTTTTTACAGGAGTTTTCATCAATTCCTAATAAAAATGTGATTGCTACTTTAGGTATTAAAGTTTGCCTGCGAATTGGCAATCACTCATGCAAAATATGAAATAAAATTTATCTGTTTTTTGGATTTTTCAAATAGAAGAATGGCTTTCTAGATTAACTGAAGTAGCAAAAATTCCACTCTCTGGGTCTCTAGCAGATGTCCTGCATAAAAAAGAAAACATAGGGCAGGAAATTGATTTTTCCTGCTAACGTACCGTTTCTTTTGAGTGGAGTAAGCGTTCTTCATTTTTCCACCAGCTGACTACGGCCGCTGGTCGGGATCCGGAAGTCAGACAAACCAAATCGTACTTCTTGCCGGAGGATAGGGGTTGGTTAGCGCCGACGATGCGAACTTCCAAAGGACTGACTGCAAAAAAATTCAAGTTTTTACCACCAGAGCGAAAAAAATTCAACCCTTGGAATCTCTGAAGATTTCTTTCGCTAAACGGGATTCAAATTTTCTCTCAGTATAAATTATTAATTGGGCCATTCCAAAGCTTTTTTATTAAATTCCAGCGAAGATTCTGGGTGCAATTGTCAGCGATTTAGCTGCCGATTTTTGTCGTAATAGTAGGTGCCCAAAAATCCACAAAGTATTAAATCTTTTGAATCATAACTTTATGTGAATTTTCTTTAATTTTTGATTTTTCATGATTTTAACCAAATAACCAACAATAGTTTAAAAATTATGCATTTCAGAGAAAAATATCGCACAGCAAAATGTATATCTCAATAAATTGCATATCTGTTTTGTAAAACATTTTTTTCATATAGTCATGATTTTAGGAATGACTCTAGTTTTTACGACGAAAATAAAAAGTTCCTTGTAGTTTTTCTTATTTTTGTAGAAATGTGTTAATATTTCACAGTGGATTTTAGTAACAGGCTTAAATATCTTAAAAAACTACAACTATTATGTGTACCACATTTTTCTCTGTAAATAACAGCTTTCCCTAAAATTTAATTTTGATTGTATACAATTTTCATTTTTTTTTTTATTTTCTCGTAAAGAATGTTAAGAAGTTTGAGCTTAGGAACACATTTTCAGGGCACAAAATGAATGATTGAAAAAGCTTTATGAGAAAAAAGTGGCATTTTCCAAGAAAACTAGATAAGGCATAAAAATTACAACGAATAGAAATCATTCATCCTGAAAAGATGAATATATTTTTTTGCAACTATTTTTTTAATGACACATATTTTTCGTTTTAATCGTGAAAAATTGTATTAAAAATAAAAAAATTATATTTTTCGGTAAAAATATCCAAGTTGCAACAAAATTTAATTTTTAAATTTTTCATAAAAAAATCTATAAATCTGTTGTATATAGTGTTTTTATAGAAAGCGCAGTTTCTGTTTTGATCGTAAAAAATAACATTAAAAATTTTTAAAATTAAAGTTTTGGAAAATCACCACAAGCTTAAAAAAAATGAATGAACAATAGTTGTTTATGCAAAAGAGAACTACACATTAAATGCAAATAATTTTTTGATAGGACTCATAGTTTTTTATTTTAATCGTAAAAAAATAACTTAAAAAGAATTAAAATTTTTGGAAAAACGGCAGATTATACGTGAAAAATGAATCGAAAAATTTGTTCACCAAAATAAGATTTAAAAATTTGTGACAGTTGTTTAATAAGACGCATCGTTTTTTCGTTCATCGTGATAATTGATCTTATTAGAAATAGCCTTATTAGCACATGCGAAATTTTACGAACAAAAAGAAACAGGATTTCCGACATTAAACTTTATTTTTAAAAAAACGTTTCTTTAAATATTAGACATTTTATATTCCTTCTTTGAACTCTTGCAAGAAATTTACAAATGAATTTAGCAAAAAATAACAAGCAAATTAGGTAGGTTATTGTTGATGATATCCTTACACCATTTTAGGCATGAATTTTATACCACACCTTGAAATAAAATTCCAAATATTAAAAAAAGTATGTATTTTTCTAGTCTAACATTTCAATCCAACATTAACTAATCATTACGTTAATAGATTTTTCCAAAAGATTTTTCTTAGCTATACAAAGCAAGTAATTTTCCACTAGATAGGGAAATTAACAAAAGAGAAAAATCAAATGAAAAAAAAATGACACGTAAAGTTCTGATTCAAAAAATCTAATTCTTCGTTTTTAGGGTTTCGCTGAAACAGTCAAATCCGATTACATAAAAAAAAATTTTTAAATGACCCAGTTATTTTTCTACCCATATTGCTTCAGGGAGGTGGAGCCAGAACGAGAGGGTTGAAAATATTCATTGGGATAAGAACGACGTTAAGATATTAATTTTTTTTCTAGAGGAGGCACTTACACGAGCTTGAGTTTTGTAGTGAATTCCATCTATTAAATTAAAGATCTTACTGAAATTAAATAGATTATACTCGAAGGATTATTTTTTACTTATTTAATTTTGTAATGGATTTCTCTCTGCAAATATTAAAACTGGATTATATTTTAGCATATACTACATATATTCTTAAATAGGTAAATGTAAGTATGTGTGGAAATAGTAGTCTTATATTTCTGTTTTAGAAAAAAAAATTATAAAATTTAAAATAATTTAAATTCTATATCTTCGTTTCTAAAAAATGTTGTAAAAGAAAATTCTCTTTTATTTAGGCATTTTTAAATGTTAATAACGTAAAGCGTCAGATTAATAAATTACAGTTTAAAGAATTTTACTTTTAAAAATCCCGGATTAAATGCGACGCGAGTAACGATGCATGAAGTTAATGAAACACTTTAATGAATAAAATAATTATCACAAGATATTCATGTATGGATAATGTCAAACCCATATTCACGAACCTTGAAGAATATTATGGAATATTTTATATCTACAATTTTTGTAAACTTTTACAATTTGTTTATGTCTACTAGATTAATTCTGAATATTTCACAGTATTCAAATAATTTTTTGAATCCACTGAAGATATTCGAGATTTTTCAGAAAAATTCAAAAATACTTTGCAAAGATGTCAAATATTTTAAAAGCGTTCCTTTTTTTATTTGATAGCCTGTGAAAAACTTCTACATTATTCGCTTCTAATTATTTTACAAATAAAATTGAATGGTACCTTTTTCTCATAATCTATGCTGAAATTTTCTCTATGATATAAACAAATTGACTAGTTTGTAATTTTTTTAATTTTATATTGCTAAAAATAACATGTTATTGAATTGTAAGCGATATTTAAAGGTCTTATTAAATTAAAAAAATGGTAATAGCTGTCTTTGAAAGAATTATTGTATATCGAATTTTCAAGTATGCTCAATTTTAAAGAATTTAATAGTTTATCATTTTCTTTTGTTTTTAAATGCAGATTAATTACACTTGTTGAATTTCAAATGCATTTGAATCAAAACTAATTAATTTTTACAGTTATCTGGCAATTTTTCAATTATAAAAATTTCCT
Organism: Druon quercuslanigerum; assembly: GCA_010014905.2. Taxonomy (NCBI): domain Eukaryota; kingdom Metazoa; phylum Arthropoda; class Insecta; order Hymenoptera; family Cynipidae; genus Druon; species Druon quercuslanigerum. Next base: position 11,702 of record JAAAKG020189907.1, read on the forward strand.
GTAAAGTTGTTTCAACTTTATAATTATTATATGTATTTAAATTTGTTCAATTTTGATGTTCCATTTAAAAGAATTTCAAACTTTAATACCTTTACTGATAATGACCGTTTATAAATTAATGATTAAATTTTGTATACCTCTATTATAGATTTGAGGATTTTTAAAATTTCTGAGTTCTTCTAATTTAAAAAATTTCGTTTTATTAAATTTAAAATTGTTAAAGTAGTCTGTATATATAACTTTTAAGTTTTCACCACATAAAAAATTATTTTTCAACTGATAATTATTAAACTACATGCATATAATGGTGATTCGTTTCATAATTAAAAAAAAGAAAATGATGTTCGATTCCGCAAATTCAGACTAGCTTAAGTTAGACCCTTTTATAGTTAATACATTAAAACAAAATTTTAAATAATATACGATTTAGGGGTCCCTCATTTAGGTCAAGAAATACTAATGCTAAAAGGTTAAAAAATTTCTAACGCCTTAAAATTTAAAATAAAAAGTAACCTTAATTTTTAATAAATTTTGGGTGTTTTAGTTATTGTATTATAAAAGATATTTTTAATAGAAAAAGTTTTGGTTACCTAGTTCTTTACTGTAATCTAAATTTTATAAATGTTTTAAGACTTTAAATTAAAATTTTTTAATTTTTAATGCAATATTTCTGAAGTGTAAAAAGTATTAGAAACATTTTTGAATTAGACAGTTAGATAATTATTAATTCTCAATGATTCTAATGAAAAATTGTCTCAACGTTTAACTCTCTAACTTTAAAAAAAAAATTTTGAAGACTATACACATTAACTGCACATTAAAGTGTATACGCAAAAACCCTGCACATTCAACTCAACGCACTGAATTCAAAAATTGCATAGTTTAATATTATAATCTACACACATAAACTCTGCACATTTAACTATACACGTTAAATACTGTCATGATATAAATTTTCCTGCTCAAACTGACTACAAATTAAACTGGGAACATTAATGTCTGCAAGTTAAAATTTAAAAACTATGCACATTAAACTCTACACCGTTAAATCTGCGCGCTTATTATCTACACATTTAACCCTGTATGCTTAAGGCTTTGCGCTAATATTATTGTGTGCATAAACATCTTTTGTAATCTACTTATTTATTCTTTAATTCTTCGCGCTAATGTAAGTGGTAAAAAAGCCCTAGGGCACCATGTACTTCAAACGTATCTAAATCAAGGATTTAGAAACATATAATAAAATTTGAATAAGCCCAAGGGATATTTTCCAAAGTTCTGACGATACCTAACCCATGATCCAGGTGACAAAACATATTATTTTCAATGAACGGACATTAAATCGATGCAGCGCAACACAGATCCATCAACTTAGGGAACGCAGCGCTGATGCACCGTTGTGTTATCCCTATTCATTTTAAACAATCCAACTTCTTGTCTTGCTTACAAGATACTTGTTAAAAATAATAATAACGGTAAGTCCTCATTAGAAGGATCCAGGGACGCTTTCGCAACGTCCCGTGATATTAGGGTACTAATGTCAAACAATGATAATTACCAGAGGCGTTAGTTGAAGTTTGCCGGTTTTTTCAATTAAGCAAACACTTAATCCTCACGGTAATCTCAAAAAAATTTTATTCAAAGTATTGACTATTGGATTCTACACATTTTGCCCATCTTTCAGGCAAATCATGGATACCATTCCAAAAAACCTTTTTCTCTTTCGAGGCAAACCATTCGACGAGCCATTTTTCGACTTCTTCAAAATTGGCGAAGTGCTGCTCTGCGAGTGAGTGTCCCATCGATGCGAAAAGGTGATAGTCGGTCGGGGTGAGGTCTGGAAAGTACGGCGGGTGCGATAATGTTTCCCAATTCAATGCTTTTAATGTGTTCTTCACCACTTTAGCGGTATGAGACGGTGCGTTCTCATGCTGTAGGATAACTTCGCCATGTCTTCCGGCCCATTCCGGCCGTTTTTCGATCAACGCATAATTCAAATTGATAATTTGTTATCAGTAGTGATCTGTATTCACCGTCTCACCAGGTTTTAATAACTCGAAGTACACCACACCACACTGGTCCCACTAAACACAGAGCATTGTCTTACGAACAAAGCGATTTGGCCTTGGAGTCGATGGGCCGACCTTACCAGGTGAAAGCCATGATTTTTCCCTTCGGGTTCTCGAAATAAATCCATTTTTCGTCCCACGTGACAATTCGATGCAGAAAAGATTTCCTTTCCAACCGTTCAAGGAGCATTTCACAAATGGTTTTTCAATTTTCCATTCGTCTATCGTTCAGTTGGTGTGGTACCCATTTTCCATACTTTTGGATTTTTCCCATGGCTTTTAAACGTTGGCAAATTGCTCCTATGGCCACATTTAATGTTTGCAATTATTGTTGTTGCGATTGGGCTGGGTCTTCATCCAATAACGCCTGCAGTTCCTCGTCTTCGAACTTTTTCGCTGCACCAGGATGTTCATTGTCTGTTGAATCGAAATATCGACTTTTAAATTGACGAAATGCTTTTTTCTTTTGATGAAATGTATGCGATATATAACCCTTTAAAATTAACTGATTTCGCCAAATGAAGTCTCACTGTTCAATCAGTAGTTCCGCGGCCGGGCTCTATTCTTTCAGATAACTGAATGAATTAGTAGTTTTGATTTAACTAATTGAATCAGTAAATTTCTACTAACCGTCATTAGCTCAGTTGGCAATTAGTAGAATTTAACTGATAATCAGTTTTTTTTTTCAACCTAACCAACCTAAACCACCGACGTTCCCATCTATTATTATAGGTACTCTTATTTATTTATACTATTTCTAACCAATCTTTAGCTGCATAAAACAATTACGCAGTAGTGCATTTACAGAAAAATAAATAAGTAACTTTTTTGCAAACAATTCACATGCAAACTTATAAATCATAATAAAAATGTAGTGATAAAAATGATATTTCCTTTAAGTTTAAGGGCATGTGACACTCAAATCCACTGACCAAGCCAGTTTCAAGCCCCAAGATTAAAATTTGTTCCCATATTTAAAACTAAAAGTTAAAAAAACGGAAAAATTTTTTGCGAAGTATTAATCAACGTTAATGGAAGGTGTATAGCAAAGCGTGGAGTTGGGAAAGAAAAAAATTTTGTATAAAAATAATAATTGTTGGTATCTATGTTTTGTTTTATCGGTAACACCTGTTGTGTCGGTAACTGAATATTTTTTTCATTCTGGCGACAGGTGGCGCTAGAGCTTGACTTTTGGATTTAGAACTTGTCTCATGTACATTCGATTCAAAGTGGCCATAAACTAATATCTCAACTCCATTTAAGATAATTTGGCGGTAAATTCAAATTTTTACAGTTCAGAATACAAAATTTTAATATTTTGATACCTTGTCTATGCGTTTGTTAAATTATTAATATATTTATAAGAGTAAATAACTAATATTCAACCGCGTAAATACTTTAAATGACAAAAATATTGTTTTGTTATTTATTATATGTGCGAAACAATAAGAGGAACACACAGTACTCATGCATTTGAGGCCGAAAATTGTGGCAACATTTTTTCTGTCTACACATGCAACTCTCTACGCTTAATTTTACAACTTCTTATAAATTTATTTTTCAGAACTGTACATATTACCTGTGTAGATTAAAGTCTCCACGCAAAAATCCTGCACATTTAACTCTACGCAGTAACCTCTAAAATGGGAAAGCTTGAACATTAAAGCCTACGCAAATAAACTCTTCACGTTAAACTCTGAATTGAACTCTACACTTTTAAATCAACACGCTATTATATCTACACATTTGACCCTACAAGTATAAGGATGAAGGTTAATATTAATGTGATGATAAACATCTATTGTAATTAGAATTGTGTGAAAGTTCTGTCGATATCAAACCCAGAATCCAGGTGATAAAAACTCATCCTTTTCGGGGTAGTCTGATTTTAGGGGGTTTCTAATACACTTTGGTCTCCAAAAGTTTAAATTCGGATTAAAATTTTTTCATATGGATTGCTTTTCAAAATATTAATTTTGAAAAAAAAAACAATATCGAAGATAGCTTTACTCTGCGAAATATTTTTCAAACTAGAAAAGATAAATCTGGTTGCAAAAGGTATCAAGGTATATAATATAATATATTATAAAGGTATATAATCGAATATGAAACGAATATTAGTGCCATTTTTCCTGATGAATTTCGTAATTGAAGTACAGTGAACCAAAATATTTTTTAAAAACTCGCGCTTTTCTATACAATTAATTCGTATAAATGTTTCAAAGCAATTTTTAGGTTCATTAGGCCAGCAGGCATTGGAAAAATATAGCGTTACTAAATTTAATTTTTTTTATTTTTACTTGGTGCGCTAACATATGACATATTAAGTATGTAAACCTGATTTCTTTTTTACTTCACTATACACATACTAGGTTGCAATCAAGTGCATAAAGGGGGACGTACAGCTTTAATTGGGATTCGAACTACTAAAAATATGGTAAAAGTATATGGGAGAAATTTCAAAGATCAGGGATCGAACAGCAGAATTCTAACATAAAGACCGAGCATCTAAACCCCTCCGTCACCGAGGCTACCATCTATTATTATATATGTCTCATTTATGGATACCATTCCTTATTAATCTTTAGCTGCATAAAACAATATAAACGTGGTGCATTCACAGAAAAATAAAAAAGGTGACTTTTTGTAGACAATTTGCATGAAAACTTATAATTCATAATTATACTTATTATTATTTATAAATTATTATTTATATCAAACTGATAAAATTTATTGTGCAGAGTTTCATATGTACAGTTTTAACGTGTAGACTTTAATGTGCACAATTTCAACGTATAGACTTTTCAGATAGCGAAATGTATAATTTAAAATAATTAATGTGCAGAGTTCTTATGTATGGACTTTACTGTGTAGACTTTTTCGACTTACTATTTGTCGTGTAGACATTTCGCGTTGTGAATTAAGCGTCTTGACTTGAATGTGTACACTTAAATGTGGAGACTTTGACGAGGTGAGATGAAAGTGTAGACTTCACGTGTAGACTCTCACGTGGTGAATTAAATGCGTAGAGTTGAACACCTTAATTTAATGTCTACACGCAAATGTCACAGGACAGTTTATAATATTGCAGAATTAAAAAAATCTTGAATAAGAAAATTCTTGAAAGAAAAACTAGAAAATTATCGAATTTACACAATTAATTTTTACTTTCTCATCTAGAGAAGGTATTAGATATGTACGAAATTTGACCTCCCCGGTTTTTGTCAAATTTCCACGTTTTGAGACCCCCTGAACCCGAAAAACAGGTTTTTACGAATGTGTCTGTCTGTATGTATGTCTTATGTATGCATGTGTGTGTGTGCACGACAACTTTCGAAAAAATCAACAGATTGGATTAGCCTTATTATACATTTTTAGTGTCTCAAATTGAAGGTCAAGTTCGTTAGCCAGCCATTTTGGATAAAAATTCAAAAAGTGAGCACATTTTGAATATGTTTGAGAACACTTTTTTTCAAAATTTGAAAACTCTTTGTAAAGTTATTAGCAGTACTCGAGAAGACTAACAATTTATCTAATGATATTTTCGATAGAATAAAAATTTCCAGATTTGTAGCATTTTTAAAATCCAAAAAAAAGGAACAAAAATTAACATTATCAGCCAAACAACGCACTATACGAAAAAAAGTCAGGGCGAGAAAAATGTCTTTTCGCACACCCTACAAAATTGGCATAAGGACTTTTTAAATTTTTTTGAAAAATTGAAAATTCACATTTTTATTGCACAAAAGCTAATAAAAAATCAAAAATTCCATTTTACGGACAAACTATGCAAGATACGGCAAATGATGATTGGACAACAATTATGCACTCAAAAAAGGCCTACAAATTTGCTAAAAACCAATTTTTGATAGGATGTGCAGTTTTTGCTTTATTATTAAAAAATAAAATTAACAGTGAAAAAATCTTCTCGATGAAAGGGCACATTCTCATTAAAGCTTTGCTTATTTAATTTCTTTTTCATCTCGTGTATGATTTTTCAAAATATTTCATTTTTTATGTTCTCAATATTATTTCTAACGAAAACAATGAAATAACTATCAAAAAACATTATTCATGGCAAATTAATTAATTTTTACATTCTCATCTAGAGAAGGTATTAGATTTGTGTAAAATTTGACTTTCTCAGTTTTTGTCAAATGTCCACGTTTTGAGACCCCCTTAACCCGAGAAACAGGTTTTTACGAATGTATCTTTCTGTATGTCTGTATATGTCTTATGTATGTATGTGCGTGTGCACGATAATTTTGGAAAAATTAACAGATTGGATTAGCCTTTGCTTTACATTTAGAGTGTCTCAAATTGAAGGTCAAGTTCGTTAGCCAGCCATTTTGTATAAAAATTCAAAAAGTGAGCACATTTTGAAAATTTTTGAGCCCACTTTTTTTAAGATTTGAAAATGCTATGTACAGTTATTAGTAGTACTCGAAAAGACTAACAATTTATCACAATGACTTGTTTCAAAGAAAAAAAATTACCGGAGTTATAGCAGATTCAATCTCCAACAAAACAAACGAAAATGAACATTTTAATCGAAACGACGCACGATACGAAAAAAAGTCCCGAGCGAGGTAAAGAATTTAATATAATAAATTTTTAAATTATTCTTCAAATTTGATATAATATTTAATGTAATATTCAATGTAATAGAATTTTGTTTGTATATACACATTAATCACATATTACATTCTTATCGACAATGTGACGTGAAAGCGCAAATCATTTCAATAATTATTTGAAAATTTATTATATGTATATGTTCGGAAAACGACTTAGATACTATTTTTTCCCCTTTTTCAGATAGTTGGAAAGTGAAGTAAAAGGATTTCCTTCTTCATTTGAAATCAAATACAAATTTAGTTATTTGTATATGAAGAACATATAACACGGAACGCAAATCGCGCTCAAACTTTTGGTTTTTCTATTATACGATGAACAGAAGCGAGCGTGGAGCGCGAGGTTTGCATGATTTTTAAACTTAATATCGAGCGCGAAGCGCGAGTGTCTTGATGAGATGAGAATGTTTTCCTTAAGGTTGAAAGAACATTGAGTAAATTAGTTCTTCTCTTCATGTAAAACTGAAAAAATTGAACCAAAAGCATGTCATAACTATGAAGCTCACTAAGAGAGTATTAGCCCGCAAAGCGCGTAATACTGACAATATTTTTAGAAACTTTAAGCATTAAACATAGTCTCTTTGAATAAAACATTTGATCAGTGTATTATTAATAAATAATTCGAGAATGTTCTAGTTCGGATATTTAATAATTCGCCAATTTTCTGACGGCAATTTTATTACTCGAGAATTTCCCGATATGGTTATAATATAAATCGTTTTGGAATTTTATTATTCGGCTATTTTCCAAATCGAGAATTAATAAAATCTTTATCATGATCTAAAACATCGGCTAAAATAGATCCATGGTTAAAATTATTATTTATTTAGCAATATGTACCTACTACCTGAGATAGCATTTTTGGAAAAGAAAATTTGAGTAAACCCTGTTTAAAAATCACTTACTTAGCTTTATGATTGCGTAATAAGAATTTAAGTTTCTTTTATACAATGAACGTTCAAGAGCAAATATCTAAAGAACTATTGTCCAATAAATAATTTGAATCTGAAATATTTTTGATAAAGTACTAATCTTCTTTAAAACACGTAAAACACTGGAGGATATTACGCAATTGAATATATTGCTAAAGGCACACATGAGAAGCATATTATGATCGAGTGAGTTTAGGTTAATGCATTCAAGAATGTAATATCAACGAGTGAAAAAATTAGTTCATTTGAGATCCCATAATTACTTTTGAAGATGAAAAGCTTATTTGAAGTGTTTCTCGTCTATTATGGTTGTTCGATTGTTGGAAAATTATTTTTAAATTACAATCAGATCAACTAAATATTGCGCGTCGCATTACCCGAATAAGTTGACACATGTGAAATTTTTTGAAGACTTAATAATTAAGCCTACTTTAATTTATATGGATTACATTTTTCCTATGAATAAAGTAAGAATAAAAGAACAATCCACCTATTGTATATTTTACTAGTAAATTATCGATTATATTGTTCTTTCTATCGATTAATATATGTTATGCGTTCCGCATTACCCGCTTCTCCCCTTCATTTAAATATTCTAGAATCTTTCATAACATTCTGAAACATTGCCATGGTAATGTCAAATATTTGATTCATATCAATTTTGGAAGATTACCTAACCTTCCAAGACCCACTGACTCACTATTGACGCCTTTACTCTATTTTTATAACTCTAAAAGTTCAATTTGAATAAAACATAGCGATGCTGCCATTCACTTTAAGAGAAGCGGGATGAAGAATATAAAGTTTCAAATGCGGATAAAGTCCTGGCGTTGACGTTGTCAGGACGACGAACCTCTCCCGGGAGGCAGATAAAATATAAATTAGTCGTAAAAAGTTTTGCGAAATAAAGGTGGCGAACATTTGTTTGCTAATTTGATTCATTGCTAAAAATGGCTACTGCTGGAATACCTAATCCCTCTTTTTCCAGAAACAGCGAAGCGCCTGGCATTACTCGGAATGTAATGTCTACTTTTTTTAAAGTAGTTCCACATTCTATACTCTTATTCTGACCCCTCCCCCATCAAACTTGCAGCCTTATTCTCAATGTAAAACTTTTTCCACTTCGCTTTCGGCGCTCAAGGTGCACAAAAGTTCAGCAACCTTCCTCTAAGGAGGCGAAGAAACATAAGAGCTGATTTACATGGCTCGAGAGTAGTCTAATTCAACCTGAGGCTGATGCCTTCTTGGAGAGAACATAAAAAATAGGTTTGGCTTCATATCTTGGAGCAAGAGAAAATTAACTAGAAATTTTTCTTGGAAGACGTTTCGAAAGAAGCTTCACTTGGTATTTTTATTTTGTTTTTTATAGGTTGCTATCCCTCTTTAGAAAAATGAGTTAATGGTATCACAAGGTAAAGATTTTAATATTATTGCAAATAAATGGTAAAAGTTTGTCATATATGGAAACGTGGTACTTTTAAATATTTCATTTTATTTTTAATAAATGACAAACTGAAGAGGAAACGAAATTCATATGCACCTTGCAGAGTCTTAACTCGTAATATGCGGTATGGTACTTTTGAGTCAGAAAGTTCTATCTTAAGATTAAACTATTTATGACATCCAAGTTTTAACATTTCGAAAGTTATATCTTATATAATTTTGCTAATTATTCTTTATGGAAACGGGAAAAACGGGTGTTTTTCAACAAGGTTTTAAAAATATATATTTTTCACTGTCTAGTTAAAAAAATTAGAAGTTACAATTTTCGTTATAGATTTTAGTGAGGTTCCATCCCTTTCCGAATTTCTCTAAAAAATTCTTATTTATGAATGTATAAAGAAGACGCCATACAAGTTTCATGTTTTTGAATAACAATGCAAGATTGAAAAAACCGCTAAAAATTAATTTGGACGCGTTCATTAAGTATTCTATTTTATATGTGCTCATTTCATGAAGACTATGCTTGCTGATAGGACATTGTTTTGTATTTATTGTAGATATAAATATAAGTACATTAAATAATTCATCATTATTTACATTATTTTTTATTATTCATAGACACTAGAAACTTTTTATTAGTTTAGTAGATTCATTTAAACAAAAAGAATAAATTTCATGCTTAATATATTGGTGTTTAAAAAAAAATGAAGGAGTTTTTTCTCTTATAAAGTTAAAAAAATAGACTGAATATAGAAACATCATAATATTACTTGCTCTGTTAAATACATAAATTAAATTGTCTTATAACAAATAAATTTAGTACGTGTAATATTGCTATATTGCTAAAATGAAGCAAGTTTTTCTATCACAATCGTTAGAGAAATATATAAACCTGCAAATGACGTATCTTCATTTTGTCATAAAATGTTTCCAATTAATTGCCCTAAGGCATAAGGGCGTTAGTATCAAAACTTTATTTTTACGAAAGCCAAAAAATTGTCTAGTTTTGATGCATTTTTTTTACAAGAAAGTATTTTCGAGCTATTACTTAGCTCTATCGAACCATGAGAATAAGATCCAGGAAGAATAAACCAACTCCGACAAAAGCTCTTGCAAAAGGTAAGGTGCACCCATAAAAACAACGATTATATCTCAGAAAGAGCGGGATAACTATTTTATTTTTTAATTAAAAAAAAAAAACGAGAAATTGCTTTCGAAAACTGAAACATTTAAAAATAAAAGGTTTGAAATTCAAAACTTTTAGGATTTGGACAATTTAATTAGAAAGGGGCTTAAATCATATCAATTCTAATTTAAATCGTTCCAAATTGTACAATTTTATTTAAATTCTAAAATCTCGAAATTAAACGATTTCTTATTAAGTTTTCGAAAATATGAAAATTTCAAAACGTTAAAAGTGGAATATTTTCGAAAAAAATTTAAATGACTAAATGATTTAAAATTAAAACGAATGATAATTGTATTATTTCTATTTAAAAGCATTTAAAATTGATTAATGTTAAATTGAAAACTGTGGAATTTCAATAAATTTAAATTGAAACTTTAAAGAAAGTATGATTTAATATAAAAATTGAATGGGCGAATTTGTCTAAAAATTAAAATTAAATTGTTTATATTTTCATCGTATGAAATGGAAAAATGTAAATTGTTAGCCTTTAAAATTGAGTTATTAAGAAAAAAGTTCAGAATAAAAAGTAATTTTGAATAGCAAACACTACAAATGAAAAATATGTATAATCCAGAAACTTGAAATTTTAACGAATCCGAACTTTATTTAAAACTGTACTTGTCAAAAATAACCTTTTCCATATTGATCGGATAATTTAGATTACTTAAATTGCTTTAAGTAAACGTAATTTTTTTTAATTAACAGATAAAAAAATTTTCGATAAAACTTTTCGAAATGCATTCATTTTAATTTTTGTCGCAAAGTTTAAACTTACATAGAAAATTTAGCCTTTATCATTCACCTTGAGAACCTAAAAACTCAAATCATAAATAATTCAAGAATGCAATCAATGGATTTTTTTAAGCTCAGTTTGAAATGCTGAACTTTTTGGAATATTTTTCAAATGAAAAAAATCAATATTATCCTAATTTTCCACTGTTTTGAATTTATTCTAGATACATCTAATTTAAAATGGTATTATAAATCTAAACATAGTCTAACCATTATTATTCTGCCGTCCTAATCAGTTATATTTTATTTTAACTTTTATTTCATTTGCTACTAAAATTAAAAATTAAAATCTATTTGCTGCTAATAGATCTAGCATCCAACTAATTATTTTATTTTGAGAATTATTTAACTACTCCTAAGGTAATTATATATTTTTATTGATTATAATAACAATATTATGGTTTCAATTTACCTTTTAAGCTTAAGCTAATTATATTGTGTACGCGTTTCTTATTTTTATTAAAATTTTTAAGAAACAAGAAGTTAATTCAAATATTTTGTATAGGAAAATTATTTAAAATGACATGTTTCAATAGGGAGGTTCAGAAAGAAAATACGTAATTGTTGAACTCAATCAGATTAGGTTTATATACAACAGATGTAAAAATCTCTTTAAAAGAATTAGGCCACAGAATTTCTGTTTAATTCTCAAGTTACCTAAACGTTGAAGGAAATAATCTTAATTTCTATTTGAAGCAAAATGTTTTCTAGAATTTTATAATATTCTCAAGATACAAGAAATTAACCCATTAAGTCCTGGCTGTACACATTTTAAAGATTTTTTCAACGGCTCTATTAACTATGAAATCGGTCATATAAGAAATTTACAATACCTATTTCCGACGTAAAATTGTCTCATCATTCAATTTCTGCAGTTAGAATTTCAAAAAATGCATATTTAAAAAAAAATATATTTGTTTATTTAACAAAAATCACGAATTGTCGAATGAAAAAATTTTTTAATATGTAATTTTAGGAACGAAATCGTCCGTACATTTTTTTTATTTGTGCATTAAAAGTGTCCATGTACTCTAGCCTTTAAAATGTAGTGGTTGGTTTTTTCAAATTAAACAAGGCGGCATCCATTATGGCGGCTTAAATTTAATTTTTTTTTATTTTTACGGTACTTTTTCCTGCAATAAGAATTTTTGTTCAATTCTAATAAAAATAAGTGAAAGATGGTTTTTTGGGTGGCTAATTGTGAATCTGCTATCACGTTTTCAAAATTCAAGATGGCGGATCCAATATGACTGCCAACAATTTTAAAAAAATTTTCAATTTTTCGGAAATGTTTCCATTTTCATAAAAAATTGTATGGAGGGGTTTTTTGGATTTCTGATTACGAATCTGTTGTTAGATTTTTAAAATTCAAGATGGTTAATACAATATAGCCTATTAATAAAAAGGTTAAAATAAGTAAATTACATGAAACTGTAACAATAGAATCAAAACAAAAATGTTCAAATTTTAAAAAATGGGGTTCGAGCACACCCTACTTTTTAATTTATTATAAATAAGTTATAGTCTAATACTAAGTTTTTGGACTATTGATTATAAAAGGTTTTATTATAAAAAAAACTAATAAAAATAAAAAAAAATTGAAAAATTAGAAAAAATTAAAAAAAAAGAAGCGTCCTTCTTTATTGCGTTTACTTCCTCGTTATGAAAGCCAGGTGACCGTTGCCCGGCAACGGCACATACTATACTTCGTCTAAGAAACGCGAGCCATAACCTCCCCATTCATAATTTCATGAAAATGTAACAATTTTTTGAAATTTTTGGCAGCCATATTAGATCCACCATATTGAACATTGAAAATCTGATAACAGATTCGTAATCAGCGAGGCGTAAAACCACCCCCTTATACGAATTTTTATTAAAATTGAATATCTTCTTGAAATGTTTGGCAGTCATATTGGCTCCGCCATATTGAATTTTGAAAATCTGATAGCACCTAGAAAAAGCTTTCGACACGGTAGATAGAAGCAAACTTTGGGAAGTCCTGAAAGAGTACGGTGTAAATGGATGG